>SCDS01000682.1:26535-43202 GCA_004149465.1 Drosophila nigromelanica
TGCCTGGCTGCATTTAAATATCGCTGCCTGTTAGGTTCTTTTGGGAAATTTGATACTTTTTCCTAGACACTGACAACATTATAGCCGTCGTCTGATCTGAGAGGAAGTAATTTTTGATATGGGCGCCGTATTTGTTTGGAAATTAATGAAATTTAGACATAAAAATTTTTGTGTGTTTGTGTGTTTGTGTTTCGAACAAGCAAACAGCGTGTCCTGCGTCCTGTTTGTTGTCGCTCATAAGGGTAATCAGCTGAAATTGAGTTATCCTTAAAAGACATTATGACATATGCTGCATATAACATCGACTTTCGACAAGGGTGGCCCTTTAGTAACAAGATTTGACGTGCTTTAACTTGATTTAGTTTTACTTTGTATTATGTGATTGGTGTTTGCATACACTCAAAAAAAATTGTCTAAATTTAGAATTTAGAAATTTATAATATTTAAGAATTTGTTAAAAATAATACCAGAATTGAAGTGTTTCTAATATTATTAATATATTTTTAAATAGAAAAAACTTCGTTCTCTCAAGTTTAGAGATTTTCCTTTTTTGTTTTTAAATAAATATTTTGACTGTTTAAATTTCAAATAATTGTTTTTTTAGTGTATTTAAGTTAAATATCAAATCGAAAGAATTTTCGAAAAGAATTTTCGTTTATTTTTTTGAATAGTAAAACTTTCCCATGTGTTTGCTCTACTGACAACTGACAACTTTTTACACACGCCTCTTTAGCGCTCATAGGTTGAGGTATGATCTAATACCCTGCCGCCAGGCACATGCAATAGTATCCCTAATATCTTAAGCCTAGCAACACCCGCATCCAAAATCGCATTGCCGAGGCAACAATGTCAAAAATCTGATGGATGAAGATGCGGCCCAAACAAAGGCGCGAAAGAGCACAACTGAAAATCCGCCTAATGCGATTTTCAAGTGGAAAGCAATGAGCATGTCCTGGAATACCGTGGCTCACATCAAGGACTATACATACACGTATATAAAAATTGCTTTTACAATTTTCAAGGCTGCGCCAGTTGGGAACAAAAAAAAATTTATGCGAAACAATGCCAGAAAACTGGCACAAAGAAATGCGATGCAAAAAAAAAAAAAGGAAAAAATTGAAATGGGAAAACAAAGCCAAGTGCCTGACTGTCTGGACGGCTGAACTATTGTGCGCGCTGAAGTGTCCTGCATAGAAAACCCAACCCGGACCCCTAGAACGAGCCTCAGCCAGACCCAGACCCAGACCCAGAACTAGACCTAGACATGGTTATAGACGGCTCGACGTTACGCTTCAGCGACAAATGAATTTTGTTTCTGTTTTTTTCTGTTTTTTTTTTGTTTTTGAAATTTATAGTGCAGCGGGCAGTTAATGACGTTGCAATTGAAAACAAACGAGATATAATGAGTTTTTCCATTGCCAAAAAAGGAGAGAAAAAAGGACGCGCCATGTTGTCTATCAACCGCAACATGCAGCGACCAGGCTAGAATCAAAGTCAATTTCATTGTGGCAGCTGCAACTACCTGTGCCACACACTATCCACATCCTCATCCTCTACAATATCCTGCACACAATGGCCAATTTAAATGGTGCTGTCAGCAGGCCGTCCTCGGCGTTTACAATGGGGCTGGCAAATTAAAAGAAAATACAAATGCCATTTCATAAACTGAAATCGATGTTTAATGAACTTCTGTTTTTCTTCCCGCTTCACAGTCATCACTTATACTTTTTTTTTTGTATGCCCTTCAAGAGGGTGTTTGAATTTTGTGACAAAATGTGTAACGCATAAAAGGAGACGTCGCTGATGATATAAAATACATGAATGTGCTTGAAATAGTGAACAGTCAAAAAAGTTCAAAGTAGTCTCTTAGTTTTCAAAATATTACATATGTCAGTATCGGATAACTATATCATATAGCTGCCATTGGAACCATCTATCGAAAGTTTTTGTATAAAGTTTAATTGTTTTCCAAGATATCCTGGCCAAACTTGGTACTTGAGAGATATTGATATACATACATATATATCAATATAGCTGTCATATAAACTATATGCCAAAAACCAATTTTTTGTATACAATCTTTTATGTTTTAAAGTTGCCAGTTGTGAGAAACTTTTTGCTCCTTGCATACATCAAAAATATATTCAACATCAGATTACTATATAACATAGCCTTCAAATACACAATTGACTATAGTTATATAGCACACATCTGCAACTTGTCCATAAGGGTATATAAAATTCGGTACTGCTCCTTCCTTGTTCCTTTTTTGTTTGGGGTACACACAAGAAAACTTTTAGCCTCAACTGACAGCTGTCATAAGCAGTGAGCGACAGAGTTGTCAGAGTCTATCTGACTAGTGTGGCGTATCTTTGAGATACAAAGCAGACCAATTAAGCCCCGCTGCCCGTCCCGTGTGCCGCTTGAGTGCCTGAAAGTATTTTCGTATATTCGTTCGTATTTGTGTTTATTTTGGTAATTCAACGCATCAATTTAACCCTTTCGCGTTGATGTCTTTTAAATGTGAGCGCTGCTTATGTAAATATTTTGTTACTCACTCACTCACTCAGTTAGTCAGTCGATCTGTCAACCCCTGTGCTGCTAACTGTATCTGTATCCGCATCTCCCTCCTCTTCTATTTGCATAACTGCAGCAACCCGCATCTAAACCGAGCCTGGTTTTAAAGCAGTCCCTTTTTTTCCTGCTGCTGTTTGTTTTGCCTCGGCGCCAGTCTCAATTACTTTATTGACGGCGCAGTCTTTGCAATTGCTGCCGCCATAATTGTCAGTCGATTTCAATTGGCAATTCGAAAATTTTCCATCTTTGCAGTTTTCCACACATTTTTAGGTTGGTTGCATCGATTGCAGCTTAGTTCAAGTCTGATTGATGGCTGGCAATTCAATTGTCAGCGGTACGTAATCAAATTGGCTTATGTAAACAATGCACTTGAAGAATATTTCCAATTGAAACCGAGTTGAAATGTCAAGAGGAATATGATTTATGGGCGCACAACAAAATCTCAATGCATACAGCATTCGATAGTTGTCACAAAGGTCGTGTAAACCCAGAAAATAAATTGACGACGTTTCTATTTACGGTTCGAATCAATGCCTTGTCCTGAATGTGACTGGAATTTGTCCTTGTTCTCTTAAAACTGCATTTTCACATACATGATTTCTCAATTAAAAGGAAAACAATTTAAATAATCGTGTTTCATGATTTCAGGTTCGTAACAAGAACTTTTTGTTACGTTCTGGCTCGAACCTTGAATTATCAAATATTTGTTCCACATTAAAAAAATTAATAAAAATTTTAAGAATTCCTTAAAGCTTTTTTTTTGTTCGAATATCTTTAAGCAAGTTTCGTTTCATAGTTCGAATCCGATTCTTTAATACTAACCAAAGGCGAATCAACTAAAAATACAATTAAAGCCCTTGTCAAACTTTTGTTAGTTTTGAGTTGCTCAATCGTTAGAGTAACATTCAAAGACATTATATCACATTAAGATCGAATCGCAGCTAAATACAAACAAAACTACATAAATCAAAGCTGGGAAGAGCAGCTAAGAGAACTGCCAAAAGACCAAATACAAAGCGTTGCCAGCAATGTATATAAATTATGATTAGGACTATTATCAGAGCATCAGGCAAGTTATATATAAACAGAAAAAGCCAACGGGACCGACGACAAACGACATGAAAAATTGTCATTAGGCAAACGACAAAAGGCGGCCAGAAAGTAGCTAGAAAAAAAGTTAAGGCCAAGCCAATGGCCAAAAGTTAGCTGCGGCTTTCCAAACAACCCACAAAAATT
The DNA here is from genome assembly GCA_004149465.1 of Drosophila nigromelanica. Lineage (NCBI taxonomy): Eukaryota > Metazoa > Arthropoda > Insecta > Diptera > Drosophilidae > Drosophila > Drosophila nigromelanica. The sequence continues at coordinate 30,349 of SCDS01000682.1, forward strand.
TGTGGTTGGCTGAAAAGCAAAAAATCAACAAAACAACTACACACACGTCTGTGTGTGTGTGTGTGTGTGTGTATGTGTGTGAGTGAGTGTGGCTTTGGCGTGGGTGCCAAGGCGAGCACATAAATCATATCCTAGTGCGCCGACTACGCACTCGGCGTAAGGACAAATGTTGATGATGACAAAGCGCCATTAAAGGCACATTTACACAGATCCCGAGCCTGCGTTACCGAAACAGGACTCGAGCCTCCTTGCTGCTGGCACCTACTTCAAAAGGCGTCAATTGCCATAAATCAAACGCGACATTTTGCTTATTATTTGCCGATTTTCCTCGCTTGCATTCCCAAAAAACTTTCCACGCGTGTGTGTGCGTGTGTGTGTGTGTGTGCGCGAGGCATATCAAGATTTGTGGCGTTAAGCAAAAAAGTTTGACAATGCCAATTGATTGGAAAAAGTCGAAATACGAAAACATTTGAATATGAAAAAAGTCTAGCTCTAAAGCTAATATATTTCTATGCCATAAATTTTCATATTATGTGATGGGCAAATTTTAACTTAAAAACTTTGTAGAAAAACATTTTTATATGTAACAAAATTTAATTTTATAACAGCTATATAAATCATTTGCAACTGTCCGAAGAACAATTGAAAAAATATATGAAAGAAATGTTAGAATTTATATATAAATATTTTATTTGCCAAAAATATTGGACAGCTTTTTTTTTTTGCTGAATGTTCATGTTCCTTTAATATTCTAATGTTGCCTTAATTTTGTATTATAGCAATAGCTACACATAATTTTTAGGACAAATGAATTTTTATATAGCATTTTTTTTAATATTACCTTTCTTTATTTTATATTATTTCTAATATTTATGCTTTCAATTTTCCTTTAATTTTCTAATGCTGCCTTAATTTTGTATTATTTCATAACCCCGACATAATTTGTAGGTCCAATTAATTCTTATTAATATGTGTGTGTCCTTGGTATATAGAAGATTATTGTGTGGCCATCAAAGGAGCCCGCTTAGTACCTGGAAAAAGGACCGCCTGAATGGCCAATTAGGATTGCTATTAGTGGCCAACGCCCACCATTTAAAGCCGTCTACACCTCAAGGTAAAAGATAGCAGGGAGTTTTTTTCTGGTTTTTTTTTTATAAAATTCTTGTAAAATGAGCAAAATGCGCACGTTGCTTTGCCCAAGCGATTATTTTGGGGTTTTTCTTTGCGCTTCAATTAGGTTTTTCATAATTTCCCACGTCGTAAAATTTATTGGCTTTGATGGTTGGCTGTTTAGCAGGTTGCCAGCTCGGCAGTTGTTCGGCAGCTTCATCGACTTCCGCTCCACTGGCTCAGCTGCTGCTTTGGGCGTTGCTCTGCTGCCTTGAGGCACTGTACCGAACAATATCCTGCAATGTCCTGCTGTTCGGGCTGCGGTCGGCGCTGTGCTGTGCCATTAATTGAATGGCATTTAGCCTGAATTATTAAATTGATTTTTATTCATTTTTAATGTTTTTCACAACAGCTGACATTTTTGGTTGCTTTCCATTTTGACTTTGTAAATTGAGACTTTAATGGCTTTTCATTCGAAAGCTTAGGCTGGAAAAGCTCTGCTCCCCAGGGATCTGAAGTTGGCAGCTGCGACTAAGCCTCGCCATTAGCCAACTTTACGACGATGGGGTATTTTTGTATTTTTTCTTTAAAATTCAGGCAGCATATGCCACATGAGTCATCAATCAGGTCCATTAGATAACCACCAAGAACTTGACAGACAGACAGACAGAGTGTGTTGCACGTCGTGTTGCACGTTGCAACCCTCGCGCTTCATTCTGCATTATTGTGCAATTTTGCGCTTGGCCACACACACGCACATTTAAATTGTATCTGGGCACACGCGGCACTAACAATTTGACGCTTCTTATTGCTAGTTGCGTTGTTGCATGACAGGACAACATTTGTCCTTTGTCCCGCTGCAAACTTGCAAATTAAACTTAACATAAACATAATTTCTCAGCACTTAAAACGAAATGGAATTATGATTATGAAAAACGCCACCGGCGACTTTCACACTGAAAACTGAAACCCGAAAAGGGAAACAGAAAAGAAAAGAAAAACTTTGTCGGATCAACCCTCGGCGGCGGGGTCAGCTGCGGGGGCGGGCGCGTGCCGAAATGAAAATGTCATGTTTTCGAATGAAATTTTTGAATTATGATGTTTGCCTGTTGACGCTGTGACGCCAGCCGGGCAGTCGGGCAGCCGGGCAGACGTCTCAACGTGACGTCATGACCATCATCTGCGCCCATCCTTGGCATTAAATTAATTCAAAACGCTGCCAGGACACGCGCGCAAACCTTTTGTCTGATTGCCAAAATATGGGAAAAGCAACGAAAAATTGATGAAAGCCCGATACCAGCCCAGAAATTGTGTAAAGGTAACAAACGCAAAAGAAGAGAACCCACATGGCTAAAAGGACTTGAGGTTAGAGTGTGGGGGGAGGAGGCGCTGTCGACATGTTGCCAAAGTCCTTTGGGAGACTTGCGGCTTACGGCGAACGCGACGGGGTGGCAGATACTTTCTTTCTTTCTTTGCGCTTGTCGCATGTATTTTCACTTGCTTTCAATGTCGATTTTATTATTATTACTGTTTACACCCTGTACTCACATGGATGAAAGGGTGTACTGAGTTTGAGAAGGCGATAGGAGGTTACTATAGAAAGCCATCTAAGTTTTGATAAAGTATATTTTGTGAATTATTGCTTATCAATATACACAAATTTATAGAAAATTTGTTAAAATTTTTTTAAAATTATCTTAAATCATTCATTTAGATAAAAAGAAAAGATATAAAATCCCGTTTGCCGAAAAATAATAAATTTCCTTGGAATTATTTTTCTATGTCTCTTCTAAGTTATCAGATCAACTTTTTGGAGCTATTTTGTTTCTTTTAATTTTATAAAATTAATATTAATATTTCCTAAATATATTTTTTCGTAATTTTTCATTTAAACATATCTACTACACTTGCACATTGCAAACATAGTATGAATATGGGGTATTTCACTGGCGAATCATTGACTACAATGTAGCTACTTATTTTTAAATATTATTTGCTTTGCATGGCGCATTAATGGCAGTCAAATAAGCGTGTCCCTGTCCGCATCGGGCCCCTCGCCCTGTCTGCATTTGTCGTTTACAAATTGGTTTTCGTGTTCAACTTACATCTATTTTGCCTGGCTGCATAATCGCAGGGCTGGGTCGGGGGGAGTGGGAGTTTCTGGGCACTCGCCGTGATCTCCGCACGGTCTATTTTTATGTAGTATGTCCAAAGTTGGTCCGTTGCTTGTTTACTTTGCGCTGATAAGGCACGTGGCCTCATTTATCAAGCGCGTCTCGCGACTAGTTGCAACAAGCGGCATGCAACTAAAGTATAGATGCCCAATTCCAAATTGCTGCCAAGTATCGAAGTGCTCCGCTTGTTGTTGTTGTTGTTGTTGCTGCCAGTACCTATGCCAAAAAGGGGTTGCTTTTGCCCCGGTTCGCACCCGGTTCTCCCCCGGTTTCTACCTATCCGCACTTGGGCCATAAATTGTATTGCAGGAAACACGTAAGTTTTCGCTCCCCTCGGCTTATTCAGTTGCCCCCCCCAACCCCTGTTGCATTGAGTGCGTGGCGGCTCTGCACGTAATTACAGTTATTATAATTTGTGTTGAGTGCCGGACTGCAATTTGGTTGACTAAGAGATGCCCTTCCACCTTCCTTCTTTGCCTAGCTGCGGTCACGTGTGTGTGTCTGCTTGTTTCTCGCTTGACTGAGCTGCAACCCTACTGCCAGTGTTGCCATAGCTGCAAATCTGCTACTCGCTACTACTGTTATGAAAATGATACCTTGCCGTTGCTTATCTCACGGCTTCTCTCTCTGCTCACTTGCTGCTGCTGCTGCCGATGCTCATCAAAGATTATGTCATTGCCTTGGCAATGGCGAACAAACCAATTTACCCAGCTTAGCGCGCACCAACTGATCAGATACCCTGGCCTCCCGGGCAGCCACTTGAACTGCACGTAATTAATCATCATCTAGAGTTTAGAATCAAACGCCAACGCCGAGGGGCCCAACTTCAATTGGGACTGGCAAACAAATTGTGTTTGAGCGCACTTGAAAAAGCTGCTTAAATTAATTCACAATTTGTCTCGAGTGCGTTTTGTGTCGTTTTCATGCCAGAGACTGAGAGACACAAACAGGCAGACAATTGAACATCAAGACGTCGGCTCATCATTGGAATGCTGCCAGTGCACTTATCAACAATGGAATCAGCAGTCATGATTGCAGCCATCACGCAGTGGCGGGGGTGGGGAGGGGGGCGAGTGGCGGCAACTGTTTCCGCGCATAATGCAGCCTCAAGTGTGGTCTTCATTCTGTGGGAGGTCGTTCGGTCAGCGAAAGAAGATCCCATTGAATAGCTGCCCCCTGCTGCAATTGTGATTGCATTATGCACTTTTTATGCACTGTTTGCCAAGCGCAAATACGGCATATTCGTTTTGTGAAAAGTTCGTCTGTTCGTCTGTTTGTCTGGGATATAATTATGATTACTTATGTATATCCGCTTAAGCTAAAATGTTTCGTGTATAAAATATCTAAACTTAACACAGTTTTAGAGTTCGTTTTTTTTAATGCAACTATCTTTTTTAGCTTGTTTTCAATATAAGTGTATATTTTTTAATTATTTATTTATTGATTTTATTTCTATTTGAAACATATAACTTTAAATAGTCATCGAAAAATTCAAATCTGTTCAAACTTTTCTGTTAGCTGTTCTTACACGCTGAGCAGAGTATATCGCAGTCTGTGTCACCCAACTGCACATATTCGCAGTTTTCGTCATTCTCAATATGGGCGCTGATTGATAAGCTGCACCGCGGGGGCGTGGCATTCCGGTCCAGCGTGCGTTCGCATGCGCTCGCATAACCCTTGTGCGCATTTTGCATAATGTCGCCCTGTCTGTCGATCCGTCCGGCTATCCGCAACCCCCGGGCTCAAAAACGGTTCCAACTGGATAGCCCGCTAATCCTCTGCGCCTGTCATAAACATTGACATTGATGTTGATGTTTTGCTGCTGTTGCTGCTGCTGCTGCTACTGTTTGTTGTTGTTATTCTTGCTGCTGCTGCTGTTGCTGCTGCTGCTGCTTTTGTGTGGCAGTGACAAGTGGGCGTGCCGGCCAACTACCCGACTAACCCCGTCAGCGGTTCGACGTCCCGGGCACCGTTACGCTCCACATAACCGTATTCATTCCGGCGTATGCCCTTTAACGAGTGTATTCGTCATTCGAGCAGACAGTTGACATTCATTTGAAACGTTTGCGCGCTTCATGAACCCGCTCCTCTGTCCACCCCCCCCCCCCCCCCCCCCCCCCCCCCCCCCCCCCCCCCCCCCCCCCCCCCCCCCCCCCCCCCCCACACCCCCCGGCGCCCCGCGATGTGCGCGCAAACTGTCATAAATTTTGCTTGAGTGCTCCCAGTTGTATTCTGCTCTTATTCACAGTCGAACTCCTCTTCCATACTCTCCACTCTCTGCTCTCTCTGCTTAAGCTGGCCTAATTTTTTATGGCCTGCAAACTAATTTTTATTAATTTGCTGCGCTCGCTTCCAGCTAAGCCGGCGACTAAGCGCCCAAAATTTATTTTAATACGCAGGCCAAAGAAAAATCATCTGAAATTAGCAATGGCCATGGCCATGTAAAAGCTTAAAGGTTTTCCAAACCGCAGTTTTAATACCCTTGAAGCTTAGAGAGCGGGGTATATAGAAAAGATTCAGCTGCACACAATTTATCTTTTATGCCATTGAATAAAGTATCCCAAATTTAAAGTAAATGCTCTTCTTTTATCGTTCATGATGTGGCTTAAACTTTTCCGATTCTTATGCGGCATAATTTTCTATCTATTTTAAATTTTTAAAAATTTTGAAAACAATTTTTTTTTTAAATTTGATATTGAGAATTGTTTTGAAAAGTTGTATTCCAAATAAGTAAGCATAAAATGTTTATAAGACATTTTTTTGAGTTACTTTTGGCTTTTAATTTTTAAGCCAACAAGAAAAAATTTAATAAAAATATCGCTATCCATTGTAAATGCTTTTCCTCTAGCTGAACTAATTTTCGTGGTTGACTTTTAGGTCATAATAGTTTAGTTTAATTTGACATTTAAATTATCTAAAATTCTTCTTTTAATCGTTAAAGTATTAGACATCAGTTTAAAATTGACTACAAAAATGGTGCAGACCCTTTGCGTGGCCACTAAAAAATATGCCATTTATTTTGGGCGGACAATCTTTAATTTTCATCTTTGCCAATCTCAGCTTCCCTTTTTCGAGTGCGCATTCAAAATGATTGCAGGAACAGGCGGAAATACTGCTGACAGCCCAAAAAGAGAGAAAAAAGAAAGAAAATGATGTTGGGATATGCGATTCCTTGCGGGGCTGTAATGGCCCCGTTGCCTGCCTGCCTGCCTGCCTGCCTGTTGTCCTGGGCCTATTTCCGGTCCTACGTTCGAGCCGTGCTTTATTTGCCTAGCAGGCATTTCTTGTATTTTTCTTCCTCCACTGCCCAAAATTATGGAAATTTATTAATCACATAAATTTAAAGCGTAATGTCCTGGCTAGGCCGCGAGTCGTTAGTCCGCACCTCCCCCCCAACCCCAACCCCATCCCCATCCTCGTCCCCAACCCCCCACGCGCTGGCGCTAATGTGTCCCATGTTGAAATTGTCCTCGACGTGGAGAATGCATAAAAATTGCGTTAGGGGCAAAAGTTTTTCCACGTTGTTTTCGTGTTTGTCGCTGCCGGGGAGGGGGGGGGGGGGGGGGTTGTTGTTGGGGATTCCTCATCTGCCCGCCTTAAATAAACTTTGCGGTGCTTTTGATTTTTACAAGCAGAAACAATTTCCGACGTTGTTGACGCGTAGACAAATATTTTTTGGCTCAAATTGTTTGAAAGTGATTTTTTTTTTGTATTTAGGGGAAGTCAGGACGATAGATATACAAATTCATTTACAGGTGTGAGTCTGAGACGAGGTAAATTGTTACATTTTTGTTATGTAGAAGAAGAAGAAGGGGAACTCAATGGAGTATAAATATAAATGTGCATTTAAATAAAATATAAATGTACATAAAAATAAATATATAAACGCAAATATAAGTACAAAAAATGTATTCAATTTAAATACAAATGTGATGACACATTGTTCTTAACAAATTTCAGTTCTTATCCTTGGCCAGCACTAACCAAAATCCCTTCACTCTGAAGATATTTTAACCACTTTGCTGTCGCCTCAGGCATGAGAAATGCGCTTAAAACAAGCGCTAAAATCGCCGCATGTGCATCGAAATCCCCAACAAAGTGCCAACATGTGTTGCACTTAACCGTGGGGCAAGCGACCGAGGGCAAGGGGCACGGAGCACGGAGCACGGGGCACGGGGTGTGGCAACCCCATCAGCTACTCACATCGGGCAACACACGCGCTTGGCTAAGCCTTTCGACAAGCTAGCAGGGATAGGGATTGGATGCACCCTAGAAAAACTAAAAAAAAAAATGAGAAACGAAAACAAACCAAAAATTTGCGAGCAGCACGTGCAGGGGATGAGGGGATGAGGGGTTGGCTGGCAGGGAGGAGGAGCTGCCAGTGTGCTGACATTTAAAGTAGCTGCCAGGAGTTGAAGTGACAAAACTAAAGATAAGACTCAATCACGTGTAGCTGCCACTGACAATCACTGACGAAAAAAGAAAAGAATATAAAAATAGAACAGGAATCCACAGCAAAATAGAAAATCAATTTCCACGTTTTTCACACTGGCTGTGACCTGGAGCAGAAGAGGGCGGAGGGGGGGCTGATAGACATGCAAGCAGTTGCTTTGAATTTCATATGACGACGACAACATTACGAGGTAGCGAGTGGAGCAGGGGGAGGGGGAGCGGTTGGGGTGAATGCGGGCTGCGGGCGCACAGTGAATGAAGAGTGACATGCAGACGACGGACGACGGACGGGGGGACAAACATGGGGACAAAGAAGGTGTCACTAACAGGATAAATGTGCAAAACAGCGACAGGAAAAAGAGCTGCCAGGCAAACTAGAAGCACAAGCGGGCCGGTGAGGGGGGTGGGGGGAGACTATGAAAGCGGCAGCATTAGCAAAAGCTCTCGGCGGCGCCGACGCCGACGTCGACGTCGATGCTGACGCAGGAGCTCATGTTGGGTTTTCAGCATGTTTATCGTGTCACAGGATTGGCAGCATAAAGCAGCCTTGTCATTTGTACAGCAAAATAAATAAAGCACCGCAGCAGCAGCTGCAGCAGCTGCAGCAGCAACTATTGCCACAGCAACAGCAACTGTTGCAACTGAGATGTTATCCAGATAATACAAAGTAAAAGTGCCGTTGCCGTGGCAACTTCTTCCTCCTCCTTCTACTCCACTTAACGACTTTATTTGCTCAACTTGTGCATAGGTAAACGCAGCAGCCGCTTGTCAGCCCGACAGACAGACAGACGGACGGACGGACGGACAAGCTAACAAACTAACAGATAAACAAAAACCCGGCCAAACACAACCGAAAACAAACTGAAACCAACCACAGAAAGATCTTAGAGTTGTAGCCCGATAAGCGTCGAGCAGGAGCTTCAAGTCGCCCAGTTGCAGCTCGGGGCAAAACATCACGTGTGATGGTGTGCGTGTGTGTGTGTGTGTGTGCAGGTGTAACTGTGTCTATGTTGTCACTGCAAAAACAATGCTATACTTAACAGCGACAACAATGAGCACAAGCTTGAGTGCTCAAGTTGAGTTGGCTGACTGGCTGATACCCTATACTCTGTCTTTAGCTGTTCTAAAATATATCTCTGTACAAATTTTATGCATACTAGAAAACTAAATTTTGGTTTTTCATTTCATTTTGCATATACAAATACTTTCTTTGAAACTTTTATTTTTATTTTTTATTATGCCCATAAAAATGTCATACAAAAATCTTATTTTAAGACTTTATCTTCCCTATAAAATATATCGTAAACAAATAATTTACTTTATTTTAGTTTTGGAAGTACTAAAGACTTTTTTACAAGAACCTAAATGTCATATTTCTTGTCTAGTAGTAGAATATGAGTGGATTATTATAATGGTATATGAGAAGGAGTGGATTTAAGATCAGCATATATAAATTTAAAAGTTAAAATTGTTAGACAGATGAATTTGGCTAGATAAACTCGGCTAATAAATAATATGTAAGTTGTCGATTACATACATTTGTGCCAGTGCTATATACCCTTTTTAAACGCAGTTTTAATGGCTACAGGGTACTGCAATAACAACAACAACAACAACAGCAGCAGGAGAAACAGCATCAACATGCATAAAATACATTTTCATTCGCATTTTGTTTGTTTTAAGCTGCGAGTTTACACAAAAGTCAACAAAGCGACTGCACCTTGTTTGTGTGTGTGTGTGTGTGTGTGTGTGTGCGTGTGTTTATTTGTTTGTGTGTGTGAGCCGGATATGACCACGGATATCGAAAGTTTTTCCTGGTAGTCAACTTCTTGTCGCACTTGCTCTCTCTCTCTCTCTCTCTCTCTCTCTCTATCTCTCTCCCTCTACCTTAGGTAAAAAAGTCATAAAAGTGATATTGTTCTAAAAATGACAGCAGCTGGAAATTAAGTTCTTGACTTTTATGTGCACCGCAGTTCCGAATTATTGATATGAGCTTCGTTCTCGAATTGAATTGGATTGCCGTAAGGAGACTGCAACTTGTGTGTGTGTGTGTGTGTGTTGGGTGTGTCTGTGTGTGTGTTTAAGCTGTTTGCAAGGTGAAAGTGTGGCAGGTAATATGAGAATTTAACTGGGTGGTCGCAATTCGAACGTCTTTGTCTTCAATTTCTAACATTGGCTTGCAAAATTATTTTGCTTTCAAAAAAGTTAAAATACATTAAATGGGAAAAATTACTATATTCATATGAACTTTTATCTGATCGAAATGTAGAATTTATTGTAATAGAAATAAAGAGAGATTCAAAATTCAAATTTGAAACAAATTGGAATTAAAATGTTAAAAAAATGTTTATCTCCATTTGTAAAAATGTAATCTTAGGAATTTCATTCGCTTTTATTATAATAGTCATTCATATTTTATTATATTTCAAAAGGCTGACTTTTATTTAAAATTTAATTTAAATTAGCAACAGCTTCTCTGCCCTTTTTCTAAGAAATAGAAAATCGATAGACAATTATAATATACTAGTTAAAGTTCTCATTTGTTTTGTAAACATGCATAAAATTCAATTGATTGGTTGACATTTTCATGTGCATAACCCCCTCTATATATATTTCGTTTCGATTTCCCCTTCACATTTTCCATTCCCATTAATTTTGTATTTCGGAGCATTGTCACAACTCCATCAACAGCTTTGGCATTTAATTGGCCTGCATCCGGTTACAGTTTGCACCACATAATGCTGGCCTTAATATTGTCCATAATGTTTTGTAATCTGCCGACACATTCTAAGTCGACACATTTTGAGTCGAAGACAGCTCGTAATCATATTTGAGGCAATGTCACACTTCAATTACTGTCACTGTCTGTGTTTTCTTCTTCTTCTTCTTTTTGTTAATAACTTTTAGCCATTTGTTGTTGCTGGCTGTGGGACAGCTGCCAGACACATGCGAACGTGTGCAGCTCCAACGCCCACTGCCACGCCCACTGAACAGTACACGTTTTGCATTAGAAGCGCTTGCGACTAAGTCTGAGAAAATTGAAGGAAAACAGCATGTGGTTTGCGTCAGTGTGTCTGGCGTGAAGTTCTCTCCCAGTCTGGGGAACTAGAGAATTGGAGAATTGGGCTCTTGAGTGGCGTCAAGCTGCGCGCCTGCGCATATATATAAATATCTATATATATTCATAAAGCGACCCAATTCGGTATGTGACACATATGTGCAGCAGGAGAAGTGGCAGGCGGTACCTGGTCCGCTTGCCAGCGGGCGGGCGTCAATGGCAAACGCCCAGAGCCCGCGCGTGAATTCCGGTTAATTACAGTTGTCGCTCGGCGACGCAGTTGCTGTTGCTGCCTCTTGAAGTGGCACCACGCGGAGCGTGTTTGTATTGCCTTTGAATTGAAACTCGATTGCAAAACAATGCACACCAGAAACCAACACACACTTGAGCGAACCTTTGTGCTGTGCACAGTGCCTGCCATAAAGCAATAAATGGTTTTAATTTTTTTTTCGTTTTTAGTTGTATTCCGGGTTTCACCTTGCACAGCGTCTGGTTTGCGTTGAGTTCATCAGCGGACTTGCCGATGAAATTGAACGCCAGACACTTACATCAGATGCGGGTATTTATTTGTCTAAAACTCCGAGCCATAAGCTGCACAAATAACAATTAAAATGAATAAAAACTTGGCACAAGAATTTGCTATGCACGCGACTGGCGGCGTTACGCTTCAGTAGATCCAAAAAGAAACCAATATATAAAGTTGTCTATATATATTAAATTATGCTCTTGCCCATAGCCCGAGTCAATTAAGTTGCCATCGCAGCTGCCAAGCGAAAAACTTAATTTAATGCTTAATTGCAGCATTTAGATGCAGAGGCGTGGGAGAGGGGGTGAACGGTTGAAAAGCGAATAGAGACTAGAGAAGAGGGAGGGTCGTGCCCCTATGTTGTCGATTTCAATTTAGACACCGTTTGATCCTTGAAGCATATGCCAGCCAATTGATAAGCAATTTTCCAATTCGCCAACAATTTCCATTTTAATAGGAAAAAAAGAAACCAACACAAAAGAAATAGAATAAATATATAGAAAAAATACATGGGAAAAAATATGAAAAGCCCCTCATGTAACGCCCCAAAGAAAAACTCAATATAAAAATTCAAATCATTCAATTATCTGCGGCTCAGCACGGCTGTCGGCTGTCCTTTTGCAGCTCTGCGGGGACTGCAGAGGAGGGGCCACTGAGGGGCGTGCGAAAAGGCAAAAAGTTGAATCAATTTGGCAATTGAATTTTACAACAAAGTCGACGGTGTGGGCGGGGGGTGTTCCAGGAAATATGCGACTTAAATAAGTAAAATAAATGCCGTTTATCAGAAACAAATCAAATTTCCGTTTGCAACTGAGAAATGAAGGAATTTGAAATTGTTTTGTCGATAGAAATATTTTGTTTTTTTTTTTGTTTTTTTGTTACAATTTAAAGTGCAAAAGTTTCGAGGGATTCAGGGAAGAAGCAGAGAACATACATTTATAAGATTAAATCTATCTAAGACTGAAGTATGTCCGCAAAAGTTGATCCAGTTGCAAGCGTTTGTTTTGTTTTTTATTAGTCATATAAAAATCGTCACATTTCACATTTATAAAAACAAAAATAATTGTCTTATATTATCTTTTCAGATTGAAGAAGTCTTTCAAGGCGAATTACAAACAACAATAGCGGACAGGCGTTTCAAAACTTAGGCAAGTATGCACATATTTAAGCCATACTTAAAAACCGTTGGTAAATAGGTAAAATTGTATATTACAGGTACCCGAGACGAGTCTCAGTAATTTTAAGGATTATGCGTATAACACTGAGTATTGTATACATTTTAATATTACCAATAGTTTTTAATAAGTCCTCGTCCCCATGACGCAGCAACAACAACAAACGCGAAGTCGACTTCAGGCGCCGTTCACCGTCTCAGATTGGCAAGGGGAGGCGGCACATGAGACGTCCTTCGAAGCACTAGCTGCCACAATAAATCGCAGCTTTGACAGATTCTTCGAGCAACAGAACAAACTAATGGAAATGCAGAGTCAAATCCTGGCTCTGTTGACAGCGGTTTGTCAGAAATGAATCTCAA
>SCDS01000683.1:0-63485 GCA_004149465.1 Drosophila nigromelanica
CATCAGTTTATGACCTACACCAAGAGAGTTCAACTCAACGTGGACTCTGCTCTACGGACTGTGTGCTGTTGTTTGTGGCCGCTGTAGCGGATGTCTCAACTCGTGTCTCGTTCGTCACTTTTCGGGGCTCTCGCGATGAGGGGTAAAACTCGGAGTAATATTTACCGTTATTTTTAGCAGTTTAAATGGCACAGCAAAATATAGGTATATATTTCCGAGTGGGGAGCAGGAGAAAGTTTTCGAAATCTGGAGAAGGATAAGAGTGATGAATTGTTGCACGCATTAAAACCGAGTAATAACAATTTACATTTAACTAACTAGCATTTATCGGTTGTTGTTTTTGTTACCACATCACAGGCTGATTTCCCTAGAGATCTTTAAAAATTATTTTAATTCCGATCGAATGAATAGCGATAAAGGTTTAATGAAATAATGTGTATACAGAAATATTATTCTGCACACGATATATGTACTGCCTGCAATATAAATAAATGCAGTTTCTAATCTAGTGCTGACATTGTTTAAGAATATATAATAATAATAATAATAATAATAATAATAATATATATATATATATATATAACTCCTATGTTATTATGCATATATGATTGTTTGCCTTCAAGAGTATATACTCTATTAAGTCTTTCAGGATACTTTAAATCTAAATTTCTCTAATTGTTAGTTCGATTAACTTACTGGTTATGTCTCAACATATAACTTAACTTATTTCATATTAGAAAACAGGTGTAGTCAACAGGAGATCATTATTTATATTTTGTCATCACAAAACGCTGTGAAATTTTTCAGCGTTGGGAAAATCTCTCTAACACACTCTCTCTCATTGTCTCTCATTTTAACATTCTCAGTTTAAGTGCGCTTGTACAAATTGTTTCAGGCACTCTGAGAGTTGATAAATTTTAAGCCGAACCACTTCGAAAAAGCGGGCCAAATGGCGCTTTAGTAAAACTACTCAGTCAGAAAGACTCACAGTGAGAACGAGAGAGCAACTTTTGTGCTCTCGTGATGTCCGCGTGCTGTCTATAATGGGAACTAAAACCGACCTGGCTGCGGGCTGTTGAGCAAAATGGCCCAAAAACTGTGCTGAGCCGAGGGGCATGAATTTCTTAGCCATGATACATGTGCTATGAATGCTATGTGTGGCTGCATGTGTGTGTGTTTGTAAAAGTTAAAGTTGGTAAACGTAACACAAACCGGGCAACAGCAGCAGCAGCAAGAGAGACTGCTAAGTTGGCCCAAACGCATATGCCTGGCTCATAGATGCACACACATGCACATGCTTAGTTTAAATGCCTGGCGTTCAGACCGAGAGTCTGGCACGTGCGGATGTGCAACGTCAAAAAGTATGCAACGTTTAGTATTCGTGGCATATTGTGGGTTTACCTTTGAGTCGCGCACTTGCTGAAAACTTCAATGCATCTTCTTCAACTGCCGCTCCTCGAACTCTGACAATCTAAGCAGTTTACTGTGTCAATATGCTGCGCTGCACTTCAAACTCGCAGAATCCCCCTTCAGTCTTCACCTTTCAAATTCCCAATCCCCAACCCTGGCGCATCCATAACTTATGCATGCAAATGTTCTCTTCTCTCGCTGTTGACTTCGAAAAAAGGTAAAAGACAAAAGCGACAAACACCAGAAAAGCAAAAAAATGGAACACAAGAAAGATATGCAGAATATTGTGCAAAATGCGGTTATTGCAGCGATTATTTTAATGGCTCTTCTCAGTTACAGACTGTTGAGACTTTACGCACTTGTAAATATCGAACATTTCATTTGGCATTGCCGACATGGCTAACACATTTTAAAAGGTAAAACTATCTCCTCTTCAAGGTCGTTGATTTCATATTTTCCTATATATATATATATATATATATATATATATATATATATATATATATATATATATATATATATATATATATATATATATATATATATATATATATATATATATATATATATATATATATATATATATATATATATATATATATATATATATATATGATTATATAGTATGTATGCGTGCAAATGACATAAAATGCTTCAAATAAATATATATCATAGGCAAAAATAAATTGAAATACTTTACATTTTTAAATACAAGCTCCTAACTATGACTATATGAATAGGTAATCTAATTAGCCTTTAGCTCAAATCAATTGTGGTATTAAATAATGACAGCTGCAAATGAGTGTCAAGCTCTGTTCATTTAATCGAATGAAAGTGTATTCGCAGCAAATAAATAAATTATTCAACCCACTGTCATGGGCCAGAAATTATTTCCACAAAATTAAGCACAGCACGCATTGCATATTTTTGGCGGTTATGCTAAATATCAAGTATTCGTCCCGTGCTGCACCACCATCGCTCTTCCCTTGAATGCGACACACAACTTCATAACTCACACAAAGTTCATGAGCAATTTTCTTGCATATTTTCCTTATTTTCCGTATTTTCTTTTTAATTTACGCTAAATACTGCAGCGACATTTGAGGCGACACAACAGACGCGCACAGCTGCAGTTACAGCTGCCACGCCCATTACTCGGGGGAGGGGTGGGCAGGTCACAGTTTTGGGGTGCTCCTTTCGGCAGCGTTGGCTGCTTATATTTTATTTGTTGGCAAAAATTGCATTCATGAATAATTCAGTGAAGTGAAAAATTTGCGTTTCCACTGCCTCACTTTATTTTTGTATTTTTGAGTGGTATTTTTCAGTGTATTTCGGTAAATAAAAAAAAGATACAGCACAACTTCAAGATGGAAATTATTTTTACTTTTGTGTGTGGCAACTTCCTTTGTGGGTGGCTGTCCACCATGTTTTGTAATGTGTGTCGGCTATCAGCATTTTGGGTTAATATTTAATGTAAACGACAGACACGGCGACCAATGGTTGCGGTTGCGTTGATGATGCTCCCAACCAACCACCCTTCCCCCTATCCTCCCCAACCCCCATCCTCCCACTACCATGTGGCTTTCTATGTAAATGTGTTTGCCCGGAAACGGAAACTGTTTATGGAGATCGAATATGCAACGAACACTTGTACTCGCCTTGCTGGAATTTACGCTGCTGTTTGTGTCCACTCTGGCATTTTTGCAAATGCACTCGCAGCTAACGAAAAGCGATGCCAATATAAAAATTATAATTGTAAAATATGCAGCACTTCGCCGAGTGTACAATAATTTTGCCACATTTTGCCGGGTATCAATGGCAATGACACTGAATATGCAATATGCTCTTTGCGCTTTGAACGCAATCTATAAAAACTGGGATATTTTGTTGTTGTTCGAGTTTTGGCAAAACAAATACATATTAGGCGAAAATTTAAAGTACATATTTTAAAGCGTATATATATCTATACTTTTCAATGCAACAAGTTGCTTATCTCAATGCTTTTGCTCAGATTATTAAAAACTCTCAAAGAAGGCTTTAACCAAGTGTCTACTCTATCAGGTCGGGACGTATTCTTACTTTATATCGTTATGGTTGATATGACACATTCATTTTAGTCTTTATGAGAAATCATGTGACATAATATACTGAAAGCGTGAGTTCTCCTTGGGTGTTAATCTATAGAAGTTGCTGCTAGTTGTAATCAGTTCATGCTCATTGTGATATGGCGGCCATAATGAAGTGTACGACACAATGCTAAATAAATGGAAAATATATACATTTGAAAATTAAAGAAGCTATCATTGAGCCCACTTTGACTTACCGCACAAAATAGGTGGCGTCCCGAGCCGAGGTTTGATAATCGATCAAGTGTTTGATTTCATTGCAAAATTGTTCTTCATATTTTTTGGACATTGTGGAATAACGCTCCTTGCATACCATCGGGCTGTGAGGGTTACAAAGTTCTGGGACAAAACTTAAGCAGAATTCACGGTTCCACTACTCACAAAGGCACTTTAAATTTTGTATAACTTGGCTCTCTGTCGACAGGAATATTGCAATCTGGTACAATTTTCCTATTACTCTCTGTATCGTAATCAAAAGGTTTTATAAACACAGCATCGTCAGGCTGACGGCGATTCATAGCGGCATACTTAGGAAGTTTATAAACAGAATGTGAAATAGATTTAGTAGTGTCTGTTGGGCGAGTGGAGCGAGTACCCATGGTAGAAATGGTCCTAGGGAATCGCGAAGTACGCGGTATTGAAGATCCGGATCCCATTTTTTCCGCCATAGTTTAAACAAAGTATTTTTTATAAATTATTAACAATTTAAATAATAATTGAAATAAAACAACAAAGAACTAAAGCAACAAAACTTGCAATGATAACTAAAAATAGTTCTGAAACTATTTAACTGGATCACTGAGTTTAGTTGCCAGCCTTAACTTCAACAGGACTAAAACGTATTTTTAGATAATTTCTGCAGTTTCTGGCGCACAAGGTTTATAAATATTTCATGAATCTTAAATGGCCGCAAGCAACTCTTCATTTTAATGTATGCGAATCATTCCACATAATAAAATCAATAAACTACTCTTAGCCATAATGAAATTATCAACTATGTGTCATACACACACTCAAACACGCACATAAACTCGCGAGTTAATGCCCAACCCCACGCATAGTACCCAATCCACAGTTTTCGGGCTCGACATTCTACGTAAAAATATGCAAAATATTTTAACCGAAAAACCTTTCAAAAGATTGCAGAGGAAAAAGGCGCTCAGTATATGCGTGTGCGAGTATGCGAGTGAACTTTGTCTGTGGTCTGCGTGTGTGTGTATGCATACGTGGCGTATGCTTAATTCTATTAAGCAGCCAAATATGTGCCTTTATGTGGGTGGCATTAACTGGGTCCCAAAAATAAGACTGACTCTGACAAAAGTGTCGCCAAAGGAAACCATTGAACATTTATTTATTTTCCGGGAACTAAACAGAGTTTTGGCAGGCAAATAGTTTATTGGCTCGTTAGTTACAGAAATTAAAAAAGCCACTTTTCAGCAACTACAATAATGAAAATTTGTTAATTATAAATTAAATATCATTTAATTTAATACAATTTATGAAAGTAAGCTCTTCTTTAATGAAATTGAAAACAATTTAAATAAATATTACATTATAATAGTTTCTTTAGTTGAAGTTTTCTGTAGTTTGGTTTGATTTAGTTTACCGCACTTTATTTTAAAATTTAGAAAACCCCTTATTTACATTTTAACTTAAATTGTATTATAATGAACAGTAAGTTGATAGGGAAAATAATTACGCTTTCTATAAACAAAACTTTTATTAAAGTACCATAAAACAATGATTTTATCTCTTTTTAATTTATTTAATATACCAAATTTATGTATATAGTTTTTTATATCATTAGTTTTGTTCAAACTCTTAGAACTTAGTATCTATTTTCATTGCTTTGATAACTAAATCTAAAATATTGCATTGAGCTCATGGCAAATGCTTTGTGCTCCTAAGTATACCATTATTTCATGATTTAATTTTGGCACCCGATTTCAAGTTCTCTACATTTTCTATTTGACTTTAGTTAGGGATTCGCCTAACTCTCGGACCGCCTTCCTACGGCTTGCTGCTAAGCGCAACAGAATTTATGGTTTTAATCTTTTGGCTTCACATTTTTTTGCCTGCCAACACAGAGAGAGGAGAGAGAGGGATAGAGATGAAGACAGAGAAAGAGAGGGACAGAGGGCAATGCTTGCAACAGAGCTCTCGCCAAATACGCGTTACCAGGCCTACGACATGAGCCAAGCGCAAACTGTGAAGATTTTATGGCTCAAGGACGTGGCGCTAGCCCACTTGAAGGATGTGCCCGGCCGGACTGCAATGTTGCGTGGATTTGGATTTGTATTTTTATTATAAATGAGCAGCGATGAGCCCTGCGACCAGAATGGAGGCGTTAACCGAGGGGCGTGTTCGGCCCGAAGAGGGGAAAGAACTGCGTAAAAAACAAGAGTCAAGCGAGCGGGCAGCAAATAAATCAAATTAAATGAAATGAAATAGTTGAGGATTTCGGCTGCTGACAATGGAATCCCACTGCCATATTCGGGCTGCCAGTGCGCCAAGTCCAAATCGCCACAATGAATAACAAATAAAACAGTCGGCAAGGTCCTGCCAGGACGACAGCTGAAAATGAAAGCCACATCGACAAAAGCAGCAACAAACACACCAAAACTGTCCCCAGACATTGTTGTCATCTTGTCTATTTATGCTCGCCGACCCAACGCAGAAAGTCTCCGGCGTAGGTCATGCCGTGTGTCCTTGCCAAATCAGGCGTAAAGCGGCCGACAATCAATGTCCTTGGTGTCTGCCATACGCATGCCAACTATGTAAAAGGATAGCCCCGCCAGTCGCCTGGGCACCTCAGTCGCTGGGCCACAATTTACCGCTGCGCCAACGAGGTCAATTCATGCGGCCCCAGCTGAGTGTATTAAACACATCTGAATAACTATTATCCGGATGTCCACAGATATACGAAAAACAGATTGGCATGGCCAACAGCACTGTTATTACTTGTTAATATTCCTGTTTACATTCCCGAATTGCACGTATGAGAACGCCTCACACATATTTTGTAAATCTCCAATTAATCCGCAGTTAAAAATAAAATTCATTGTTTTAAGTTTATTTTTGCCTTGCGTAAAAATACTTTTGGTTTTTTTTTTTAGCATTTTATGGGTAATTAAAATATATCACTGTACTACCAGAAATATTCTTAAATAGCTTGGTAATAATATCAAATTAAACGTAATTTATTACAAAAAATCTGTTAACATTCATCTGGCAAATTGTAACGCCAAGTGTGTGACACTTTTCACTGGCAATTGTTATAAATAGTACCGTGAAATGGCATAAATATTGGCCGGGGCAGAGATTGGGCCAACGAAGTAAAGACCTTCAATATTGGACACGTGGCACTCTTACGGGTAGTGCTTATGTGTAACCCAGTGCCAATCGACCAGCACTTCATATCCTGTCGCTGCACAAACACCGAGCGACATATCCTGGCATAGATACAACCGCGCTGCGGCAGCAAAAAGTGATGTACAAGAAAAAAGGAAAGCAATACTCAAAATACACTAGCGAATATTAAACAAAATGGCAATTTTGTGTTGGGTAAATTTTGGCAGAGTCTATTTTAATGGCAAATGAGACCGCAACTGGCCATCAAGAGGACATGCCACGAGGACTCTGCCAAAGCGCTGCCGAAAATCAAATCAAATTGCACACTCAAGTTGCAGTTGCAAACGGGGCGCCATCTCGAGAAATCAAAATCAAAATCATGTACAAGCGCCAAAAAAAGTAGAAGAAAATAGAAAATGGAAAAAACTAAGGGTGGACAGGCGGCAGGTGCCGCTAGGCAGGAACAACAGCAACAACAACAGGGAAAGAAAATACTGCAAGCGACGAAAAGCGGAAATAAAATCAAGCAAATTGAATGCGATGAGCTGAACGTGGGAAAACGTGCCAACAGAAAACCAAAAGATGGCGATAAAAAACACTCAAGATCAACGGTAATTGCTGCTGACAAATCCACAGTTGCTAGCCAATATACACACGACGGATACACAACTGCAAATACTCAGACTCGCAGATACAAATACTCAGATATACAGCTACAGCTACACGCACTGCCATAACAATCCAAAATGTCAAGACTGACGACAGCCAACCCTCGCGCCTCGCCCCTCGCAACCCTCCACCCTCGCTCAGCACCGAGAAAAATCTCCAGCCGGACAATTCGCAATTGTCGGGGTCTGTCGCATCCGCGTGCTCATTCGGAATCTATTTGTGGCTGCCTCGCCCCCCTCTCGTATCTGGCTTGTTGCCGCATTTTAGGCGCTTCCGCAGCCATTCACGACTGTCTATTGCCATACATCAGCATCAGGGGAAGGGAAGCGGGCATACAAATTCGAAATGCTTTGGCGATTTGGTTTCGGATTCTGGGCTCACCAGCAATGCGCCGTATGGTTGTAGCCATACCATTTGCATAGTTCTGGTCGCTGTGTTAATGTCATGCTTTTGGCCAGCATTCTGATTTGTTTACCTTTTCAATTGAGCTCGCGTTACGCTGCGCTACGT
Organism: Drosophila nigromelanica; assembly: GCA_004149465.1. Classification (NCBI taxonomy): domain Eukaryota; kingdom Metazoa; phylum Arthropoda; class Insecta; order Diptera; family Drosophilidae; genus Drosophila; species Drosophila nigromelanica. The sequence continues at coordinate 8,067 of SCDS01000683.1, forward strand.
TAGCGACGACCCTTCCAATTACACTAGTCAACGGATTGAGTTTGGATATGCAAAATATAACCTTAATTGTGTTGAGTACTGCCATTAGGCCAAGTATACCGGTATACCGAAATTTGTTATACCCTGAACCCATTGAAAATGGGTAAAAAGGGTATAATCGTTTTGTTGAAATGTATGTAACAGGCAGAAGGAAGCATCTGCGAAGTATATATATTCTTGAGCAGGACGACGAGCTGAGTTGATTTAGCCATGTCCGTCTGTCCATCTGTCTGTCCGTCTGTATGGACGCAATGATCTCGGAAACTACAAAAGCTAGAAAGCTGATCTTGGTCTCATTCTGCAAACTGGTTTGTACATACATTTCAATGATCCCAATCAGTTCTGAAAATTTCATTACGATTATACACTTAGTTTAAAAGAAAATAAGGATTTAGTTTCTGTAGTGGGGGCAAGCGCAGCTACCGAGTAAAATGAGTGCGGCGTGCATTTGTGTGTGAGTGTGTGTGAATTTGAGTATGTATGTATGATTGCAAACGGATTGAAATGTTTATGAAGACAGATAGCAGGGTTCAGGCTATCTCCTAGTCGGGCGGCCTCGACTTGTTTGCTTAAATATGTTAAATGTCTACCTAAATAAATTTTAAATAAGTTGGAAGCCTATTCTATTTTTTTTTAAATCGCTGAAAATATGTATTCTTTATTTTTTACTGAATGAGCAAAAAAACAATATTTAACAAGTAAGAACGTTGCTGTCGGGTGTAACCGACAGCGCAATACTCGTTCACAGTGTAATAAAACATATAGCCAGGCATTATTTGTGCAATGCAGAATTAATCTCTAATTAATTATGACAAATACAATACATTAAAAACAAAAATTCGCAATTCTAAATTTTGAAAAAAAAATGTATTCGGATATCAGGATAGGGCAAGCTTCTTTCCTACAAATTTTATTTTCAAAAACTCATATATTTTAAATGTAAAATCGATCTAAATGAAAAATCAAATGCCATCAATCATGAAAATCGGTTAAGTTTTGACAAAGTTATGGAAGTTTGAAGTATGGGAGCTATGGATCCGAGAGCTTTACTTGTCAAAATTTTTGTCAATTTTTATACTAGTTATGACTAACACAATCGATTAAAAACAAAAATGCGCAATTATAAATTTTAAAACAAAACAAATTAAAATAAATAAGGGCACTTGATATTTTCATAAAAAAAAAATGAAAAAAATGTAATTCTGAAAAATGCATATATTTTAAATGCAGAATTAATCTAGATGAAAAAACATGACCAAAATGCCATCAAACATGAAGTTTTGACAAAGTTGTGGAAGTTTGAAGTATGGGAGCTATGGATCCGAGAGCTTTAGTTGTCAGACTCGGGCTTAATGTTGATTTTTATACTAATTATGACTAACCCAATCGACTGAAAACAAAAATTTACAAATCGTGGCCGAAATGTTTGTATCTTCGATCTTCAAAGGAGGTGAGCAGTTATCTACCTTCCAAATTGCTAACCCTAGCTTAAAAACTGTGAGAGATATAGGCATATCCGATTTTTAAGGACGGAGGCGTTAGGCGGCATTCTAGTAGACGTGGCCGGAATATCAAGTTAAATTTTTAGGTCAAGTTAAATTTTTAGGTCATGTCTCCAGCTATCTACATACCAAGTTTGGTTCGGTTTGCCACGCCCCAGTGGGCGCAGCCCAAAATCCTTAACACTTTATCTAACGCGGGTACACACGAGTATATATCCAAAAGTTCAAGTCTCTAGCTTCAATAGTGGCGAAAAAAATTGCATTTATACGGACAGACGTTCACTTCGTGAACGAGTATAAAAATAAAATGTGTAACGATAATTATTGGCGAAGCCATTTAATAATTGGCACATAAAGAGTTTTGTCTTATAATTCTTTAATTTATATAACTGTATGCATCCAGAAATGCTGTAAGTGCCAATCTGTAATGAATTCAATTTCATTGAATTGAACTTTTTTGTTTGGATATGTTAAGTGCCTCTATTTAAATTACAATTGACAGGCAAAGTTTGCGGAATTTATTTAATTAATTTTCTTGTTGTTAAAATAGTTGTATTTAAAGCTGTATTTTTTCGGTAAATGTTGAGTTAAGTTTTTCTTTAGGCAGATTATTTTCTGCGTAAAAGCTGCCAACGAATTTATATATTTTTTTTAATTTTCTGTTGGCTACTTGAGATTTGTATTTGTGTGAATTTGTGTTGCGTAGTAACCGTAAATACTCCAAACGTGCGTGGAAGTGGGCAATAGATAACTGCACCACATCGGATGTAGCTTATTGAGTCTAAAATTGCCGACTGCATAACGAACAGACCTTGTGGTTATTTATGGTTAAAACAGTTCGCCCTTCCAGTATTTGGCACCACCCACACAGTTCACCGTTCGATGGCCATAAACATGTCCAGCGTCAACTGAGACGTGATTTCTGGTGAACGTGCAGCCAAATAGATCGAAAACAAACAAATGCCTCGGAACACAAACGTGACAGGGGCCAAATGTTCGACTATTGCTATATTAGGGCTTTGCCAAATGGCATATTTAGCTGGGCCGCAAACGCACTTTTAGGTTTCTCAAAGCCTTGGCCTGTCCAATGGCCCGAAATGACGAGAACGATTATTGTGACTATTTTATGGCAATTTGTCTGGTTGTTAGTTTTGTGGGCTGCAGTTCAATGACAACAAACACTCAGGTCAAGGACTTAACCTTGCTGTAGGTCCGCCCAATCCCCAGAAAAAGTCAAACAAATGGCAACAACAAGGCAAATGCCTCAAGGACGCAATCAAAGCGGCTTAAAAGTTTGCTAAACGCTACGCGAAAAACCAAACCAAAAACTTGTAATAAATAAAGCAGCTTTATTTCGGAGTGTGCCTGTGTGTGTGAGGATATTGAAAATTAAGTAGCGGTATAAAGGACACAGTAGCAGCAGCAGTTGCAGCCGGCGAGCAAAGCTATCGCTTGATCAGAGTTCCATATTGAAACTGTTGCTGGAAATCGCAATAAATAGCGTTCGCTCCATAGTTTGTACATGAGTATGTATGTGTGTGTGCATGCATGTTCCTGGTTGGTGTTAAAATTTATGGATTTGCACATAAAATTCTTATGAATTTCTTATGCGTTCACCCGAGACGTAGGTAGTGGCATTCTAAGCAATCTGTAAAATACTCCACTTCAGCTAAAATATTAACAAGTATAAATGTTTGTGGCAAAAGTGTAAGATTTAAAGATATCCTGTAATTAAGTTGGTACATATATATTAAGAAATATAAATATAATAATATAAATAAAACAAAACCAAATTTATTATATATAGCCAAGTAATTTTTTTTGTATTTTTTTCATATTTGTAGTTCAAAAGAGTCATACTATTTTTATATATATTTACGGATGCTTTTGTCTTTTTTTCTTGTTTAATTAAATTTAATTTGACCATAATATTCAATATATCATTTATTTGTTTATATCGAGGTCGTGTAAGCAGACAGGAACGTATGGGAAGATCAAAGTGGCTATTCATGATTATTGTGAATATGAATTTATTATAGGGTCCTATCTGCCGCTACATACATTTGAATAATTTGTTTTTGTACATTTTTACCTATTTATAGGAGTATATCCCTATAATTTGTACTTCGGCCTTGCTAATTTTAAGAATACTTTGCTAAAACGGACTAGAATTTCGACTTTGTAAAATGTAATAAAGCTCAGAATAATTTATGTATAATGCAAAAGTTAAATTTAACTTTACTGATTCCTGATTTAGAACTTACATGTCAAGAGCTGTCTTTTTTGCATATTAAGCTCTTTATTGCAATCTCTTACATGTTGTTTTTTAATCTCATTACAACAAACATACATACAAACAATTATTCAACAGAACTTATGAACTACGTGATTACTGTTTGCAAATACCCCTTTAAAAACCGCAGATTAAAATATGTTAACTTAGTCACAGTTAGTTCAGGTTGTCATTTAATAATAATTGAATTAATAATAAATGAAAATAACATTTAAATTTAACACAGAACCATAAAACACACTTCAATACGCACAACCAATTCAAGCACCACTCAACGACTAATGTGGTGCATTAGGAGCATTAGCAGCTGACAATGTATGTCATATGCTCACAAACACACACACACACACACAACGTAAATAGCTGGCCTAAAATGAAGCTCATTTAAGCTGAACAATTGCCATCTTTTAGCACCCAGCTCACAATTCAACTCGAACCAACCCACCAAACACTTTGACCAGACCTACAAAAGCCAAGCGTCAGTGCTGTTGTTGTTTTAAATAAACATGCGAGTTGAAGCGCGTTCAGCAAATGCGAAAAACTGGTGCCCACAATTCGAGGCGTGGCGCCCACTAAAACCCAGCAAAATCAGGTGAATAGGCACTTTAAGTCTTTGTTTCGGCGAGTTGAAATGAAACAACAAACAAAGCGTAGCAGCAACAACAAAAACAACAACAAAAACAACAATGCAGCCTGGCTGGTGTTTTAATAGGATTACAACAACAGCGACAACATTTGGCAGCAGCAACAACAACCACAGCAATTGAAAGCGCAATGCGAAAAGTTAGTAAAGCGGAAGCTAACCACCGTTGTTGCATGTTAGCCGTTGTTGTTGTTGTTGTTGTTGCTGGTGGAAGTTCTTGCTATTGTTGCTGCAGCTAGCTGTAGTCGATTGTCTTTTTGGCTGCTTGCAATTGTTATTGTTGTTGTCTGCTGTCAGAGCTGCCTCTGGTTTGGGTTTTATCATTTCCATAGTTTACTGTCAATGAAAACAACCAGCCTCAACAGGCAGCACAGCGAGGAGCGTAACAATGAGCAATCCATCTAAAAGAAAAAAAAGAAAAATTTGTTAGAAACAGTGGCTCAACAAATACAAATGCAACTCGCTGCATTTGTCAAATGAATTTTTTGTACATTTTTTCAAACAGGCCTTAAGTACTTTTTGAAAGGTTTTGCAGCACCCACGTTATATTTATTTTTATATCTGCATATTCAATGTTATCACAATATTGTTAAATTATATTTGTCTTACAATTTTCCATTTATTTAGATTTATACAAATATAAATAAATAAACATAATATCTCTAATTGTTATACTCACAGTCTAAAAATGACTAATTGAATGTTTATATGCATGTGTTATAATTTAAATGGTTTTTAATTTTTTTTTTACTATATTACAATTTCATTATATATTTATATATTTTTTTTAGAGTTTGGTAGATATTTTCATGAATATTTACACATATATTTTTTAACTCTACAAATTTGATGATATGATATGATGGCATGCCAACCATTTTTTTATTCCATTGGAAAAGAAGCGATACAATTATTTAATACTTTAAAATACTTTCAAAATCCTCCAATACAGAATACATTCATCGTTCCTAATCAACCAGCAACTGTTTAGATTTCTACATTTTAACTGTTTAGGCTTATTAAACTGCAATTCAGAGTTCAGCCCTCGTTAACATGAAATTTTCCATTTAAGTGCTGCAATTGGTCAACAACACAACCTAATTGTATACCAAACACACCCCGCACAACCCCCACAACACTCACTAACCATTCTCGAACCACTCGTCAGAGCATTTGAATAGACCTGGCGGAAGCGGATGTGTGGATTTGCTAGCTTTTCGGGCGCCTGGCCTGCCCAGGACTGCGCTGAATTGCTGCTGATGTCCCGCAGTCGGTAGTCAAAGTCTGGGCCTTTGTTGATACTAAGTGCTGCACAGCTGAATGCCGGGGCCAAAGGCAAACCCAATGATAACAACACGAGTTGTCAACAACAGCCGCTCCAGTTGCAGGATGTGCACCAGGCAGAAGCGTCCGTGGTGATTGCCCCTGCTCCTGTTCCCAATCATGGTTTACTGACACGTAATGACAGCTAAACATTCAACACTCGCCAGCTACTGTTACTGTTACACGAACCATTTAAGAGGGGGCGCCGAGGAACGCTTGTAATCATCCTGGTACCGGTAATCATTGAAACAGTCCTCATTAAAATCGCCGCTAGAACCAATGGCTTGTACAGTTTCATTTCGTCAATTGTCAGTGGATTTGAGTGCGTGTCGTGTGATATACAACCAAACTGCATGCAAATAATAAGTGAATTAGTGGTAATTAAAAACAAATTTTTGGTTTAAAAAAGAGAAGAAAGAAAAAACAAAAGAAGCAAACAAACAAAAAGAAGCAAAAAAATAGTTTTTATTAAAAAATAAACTATTCAATCTTCCTGACCTTTAAACTATTGCCATTGACTATAAATGTGAAAATCTGCTCAGTTTTAAATGATTTAAGCACATTTGAAGTTAAAGCAGTGCATTAACTACGGTAACGGAAACTTAAAAAATTACAATTTTTTTTAATTTGTCGCATATATTTTGAAAAAGAATCAGAATTACTTTAAGTATTGCATTTTATACTTCTTTCGACACTAATTTCGCTTAAAAGGAAAAATAAAAAACAATTGATTTTTCCAAAAATCAACCCGAAAATATATTTTTTTACGAGTGCACAGATTCGGTATGCAGAATCAAGAAAGAAATCAATCTGTTGATAAAAAAAACTTTATATAATAATTTAGTTTTGATTAACTTTAAATTATAGCCAGTATAATCGGAAACGTTATAAGTAAAATTTTTTGTTATTTTGGGGATTTATACTTGTGTTTCGTGTGCGTGCCTGACACGCACTCATCTCTAGTTGACATTTTCCGCCCATCAACTCGAAATGCGTGACTTTTGGCCATTTAATGATGCTCCAATGGCATTGTCATTGTGCTCGTGCACAAATAAACAACGATAATCAGCATCAGTCCGACTGTCAGAGTGACAGACACTCAGTTAGTGCCTGGCTGTTAGCTATCCAGCTAGCAGTCAGTTGTTGCTGGCTCATTTGATGACATGGCCTTTCAATGCCGTTTGTTATTAATGCGCTTGTTTGTTGCCTGCGCAACAATAACGCATTTAAAACAACAACAATACCAACTACATCATTACAATGGGCCAGTAATATGACTGTTGACCCCGCTCAACGCCCCCCGCAACGGCTAACGACGGCCGATTAGGCAGCAACAACAACAGCAACAGCCACAGCAATGGCCACCAGCAGCGCCAGCGTCGCCGCAGCGGAAACGGAACTGTAAGTGAATGCTAGTGCTGCCTCCTTGCGCCTCCTCTGACATCCCCCGGACTAAAGAGCACCTCATTTGTACAGCTGATAAGTTGTTGACAATTTCACTTGGCTGCGGCCGTCGTTTCAGTTTATTGTTTTGCTTTATTCCACGCGGCCAACTTATCCAACTTGGCCAACTTGCCTAATTTAGTCGCCTGTTTTGATTTTGTCATCGCTCGTTGATTGATAACGTGCAAAGTTTGCAGCTAAAACATGGCTTAAAGTCTGTTTAATATTTTATGAACTTATGTAAAAAGTTTTGTTGCGAACTAAATGCATGGAGTTAATAAGTGTCTCTGGGAGGTTTATCACTATCAAAAGGCGGTTTCCAAGTCGTTACACTTAGTTCATATCTGCATTCAATAAGACAAGTTATATGATTTTCTATCCGTTCGAACAGTTATTGTATAATGCAGATTAAAAGACATAGAAAAATTATTTTTTGTATGCTTATTAAAAAATTATTAATAAATAATAAGAGTTTCTTTTTCAGTTTTTTTAATGTTCAACCAGGAAGAGAATCTTTAAATTACTGCATGCTTTACGTATAGATAAATTCAAAATAAAATCCAATTTAAACTCTCGACATGAGCGCTTCCTGTTCCGTTTGTTGCGTTTGTTATACATATGATTAATGCAGCTTTCGGTTTTTTTTTCTATTTAACTTATTTTTTATTTATTTATTTTAAGAATACTTTTCAAATAAATCCCGATTAATAAATAAAATTAACAGCAACAGTGAAAAAAATAAATAAATAAAAAATATGCAACTTCCAGTTCCTGCGGACAGTTGAAATGTAACGGATACGACATCGGATACGCAGGAGCACGAGTTTATTGCGTCAATTGGAATGGAAGCTCGTAATCGAATTGCGCTGAGCTGATGATGGCAACCAATACCCTACACCCCAAAATCCGAACCAAACCTTTTACCGTAGCTAGAGAACCGAGCAGTCTATAAATTTCATGGCGGGTCATAAAATCGAATCGCAGCACTTAACAAATACTTGATTTTAAACTAAAGGCCCACGCTTGACTAAGCGCTCTCAAAAATGCTCGCCCAAAACTTTGGTGGGCGTTGCGACGTTTGAATGCCGTCGCTTGTGCAGCAAATACATTTACTTACCAACAGCCACTGTGCTAAGTTCCAGCTGCAGTTTCTGCTTTTATTTAAAGTTGTGCTGGTCAGTCATGTGCATGGAAGCGTTTTCCGAGAGGAAGAGAATAAGGGGAGGGTTGTACGAGACGGGGAGCGGGTATCGGAAAGTGCTAGGATGTTGTCGTGGCCCAGTCATAGCATTTTATTTCTTAATTTTGTTTTTTTCCCTTTCCCGTCTAATACTAATTTGATTTTGCTGTAAGCAGGCGCTGCTTATTGACCCGCATCAACTCAGCTTTTACTTTTTTTTTTCTACCCACCAACAATTTGCATGGGGATAGAAATTGGAATAGGGTTCGTCTCCGGAATGGAATTGGGATTGGGATTGGGTCACTGCAGCAACAAGAAGAACGGTCTGTGTACATCGCTGCCGTTATTAGCCGCCCGTGTCAGGCAGTTTGTCGTAACATAATGAAATACATGGCTTACATGTTTCAACGAGAGCAACTAGCTCCACTGGCGGCTCCTGACCGCCGCCCCTCTTTCACTACTGGTCGGCACACGGCATGCTAGTGCATGTTGCATAAAATGCCATTTGAATTTGTGTTTTGTTATATGTCCTACACACGGACACAACTCCATATATATCTTTAGCAATAGCTGTATCTATTGTTGTTGTTTTCTATAGCTGTACTTTTGCATAGTTGGGCGTCGCTTTACGAATACGTAATTGAAAAATGCGCATATCTTACAGTTTGCTTATTGACTTTTATTGGACAGCTCGACTATAGTTGGGTAGTTGGCCAAAGACAAGCCGAGAGACACTTTAACGGCTTGGTATTTAAATACATTCATTTTTAATGGTAATTTAATTTGTGGGTAGACATCCTGTTATTGCATCCAATTAAGGAAAATAAGATTTTTTATGTATGTTAAAAAGTAAAATCATATATACACAATAATGTAATAAAATCCAGATCATTAAATTGGCAAGTTTATGTTTAAAAATAAAATAAACAAGTAAGAACGTTGCAGCCGGGCGTTACCGATTGAGTTATACTCGTTCACGTTCTAAATTATTATTGTTATTTTAAAAAATTTCGGTATTGTGTGGTGAGAATAGGGGTGGGGGGCCGTTACCGAAATTTTGTAACGATATTTAAATGAGGTGACCAGTTATATAACTTTCAAATTTGGTGTCTCTAGCTTAAGAGCTGTGGCAGATATAGCTATATCCAATTTTTTAGGGCGTAGTCGGGATACCAAGGCTGCAATCTTTTGGGGAGGTTATCAGCTATCTACATACCAAGTTTGGTGACTCTAGCTTTAAAATTGTGAACTTTATCGATTAGCGATTGTATTTGTTATTGGTTTCCCACGCCCCCAGTGGGCGCACCCCAAAATCATTGACACTATCTGGGTACACATATAAATCCAAAATTTAAAAAAAATTTCGAAGTCTCTAGCTTTAATAGCGGCGAAAAAAAACGTTCATACGGACGGACGGAAAGACGGACAAAAAAATATTCTTTTAAAATCGCCACATAAATTTAAAAATGAAAAATTATTTTTTTTTTTTGAGCAACTTTAAAATAGCCAAATGAGTTTTGTATATAAAAATAAAAAACTCACATATTTTCAAAACAAAATGTGAAAATGCAAAATATTTGAAGCTTAAAGCTTGTTACACCAGTTTATTTAATTAAATTCCACAGCATCAAAATTAGACATATCTCAATTATAACAAGAAAAATTTGTTCGTTTTTATTCATTTTATATACATATCCATTTTCGTATATGTAATTGCGTTTCAACATATTTTCCTCGAGTTACCCGCTATGGATTGACTGTAACTTTACAGCCACATACGCAAAAGCCATAAACTGCATGCAAATATATATTATTATATATAGATGTATAGTTACATGAATATGTATAAAAACCATGCCAGAAAAATGAATATAAATATAAAACAACCAACTAATAAAAATGGGATACGAAAACAAAATAAATCGCAATGAGAGAAACACAAAGCCGCAGCCGAAGTGAAATGAAGTCGAGCAAGGCAAAAATTCGCTCTGATTGTGAGTTATTGGAAATTTGAATAAAGGAAAAGGAAAATTGAATTTTCTGCTGGTTATGTGCACAGACAGAGAATCATATTTAGCTATACATGTATGTGTGAATGTGTATGTGGTGGGCGTGCAAAAATACGGATTATTATTGCCATTGCGTAAATAACAATCATTCCGGCTACGTTTACAGCTCCAACGGACTGGTCTGCCCGGCACTTTTATTAAAAAATTTCATGCGCCATAGCAATGCCTTTGTACGATGGGGAGGAGGAGGTGGTTATTCAGCACTTGGGCTTATAAGCTGGCAGCGAGCATAGTCGAAAAACTTTCTGGCCTCCAACTTTTAATTATAAATAATTTTCAACATTTTAAATATGTCGTTGGCACGCAAATCTGTGCGACATTGCGGCAAATGTTAGAAAAAAGTAGGAGACTATGAAGTATTGTGAAGTATTCCCGACTGAGAGATACCCTATATGCACATTAGAAGTGCCCTGAATATACTTTTATGAACCAATAAACTTATTATAGAGATAAGTGATTGTAGTAGTGATTATAGTTTAAGTATATTTAAATGAGTTTGACATTAATCCATCAACGTTTTATCTCTACTAAGACTATGGGCATTAACCCACTTGTCTGACTACTCGGCATTAAACAAACCCAGTGAAATAGATTTGGGTCTTCGTAGTGGTCTATAGCTACAACAGAAACCTCTGCGCTGATGTAGTTTGCCTTTTGGCGACAACTGCCAAATGCAGTTTTTTATGGCCTCGAAGCTGCTTGAAATACTTTTTGTTCTGTATGCATACTTTTTTTGCTTCTTCTATCTTTTGGAGCCGGGTCACCAGGCATGTGCGACTGCGGTTAAAAGTGCGGAAATACATTGAAATGACAATAAAACTAAAAGTTGCTGCTGCTTCATTTCTGTTTTCTTTTTTTTTTTTTGCTCTGATTTTTTCTCTTTCTGTGCCTGGCTCAATTTTAAAGTTTATGCACTGGACAGCGACCATGTGCAGCACAAGCAGAAACAGCAGCAGCAACAACGCCAAAATGGTGGTCGAAAATATTTATTACATATGTTTGAGAATTTTATTGTTGGACACTTGTATTAAATGTGCTGCTAAGAGCAGCATATACGAGATTCTTTTGGCTTTTTATCGGTGAATTTGGAGTTTGGAAATTTAACACATGCCTTGAATTAAAACATAAGTTAATTGTTGTGACAAATAAAGCATCATTGAGTCGATTTATTAAGTAAAAAAACATTCCAGAAATATTATTCAATTGATCGGTTGTAAGCCTAACCACTAACCATACATAACACTCCATAAATACTCTATTTTAAAATTAAATTACCTTATTCACAGTGCCACACTGATGTTAACCCCACTCTAAGTACGTCACGCAGCTGCACTCGAAAGTCGTTCAATCGGAAGTTTATCCAACTCCAACTGTTCGATATACTTATGACCAAAAACACTGACACATTAACACACCGGAGCTTATACGGTGTCCAGGTTTGAGCAGCTGGCAACCTGATGCCCAAGACGTTTACTTGGCAAACCTCACACCCAATGACCAGGAATACAGCCAAGCGATGTTTGCAGTTATGTACAGCTGCATATAATAGGCGGTGTGTGTGTGCTAATCTGTATGTCAGTGTGTGTGTGTGTGTGTGTGTGTGGAGCTGCTTGTGTAAGCACAGTAGCTGTAGCAACAACAACTGCATCAGGTAGCAACATCCAAGACATGACCACAAAGCAAACATGACTTTGCAATTAAGTTATTGTTGGCCACAAGGCACTGGCCCGCATACCCAGCTGCAGTCCAAGCTGCTTCGATCTTTGTGCTGCACAAGGAGTTTGACAGCATGAGATTGGGTTGGGTTGGGTTCGGTGTCGGAGCTAGGGCAGAAAAAAGCTTTGATTTGATTTATTGCCACTTGCAACTGCATCTTAAATCATGGCCAGAGCAGCACAAGTAACGCCATCCTCAGTGCCTGCTGTTGTCTGCTTGTTATTTAAACCCAAATCGTTGCTTACCCATTTATTCACTTGGTCAGCTTGGCTATCTTTGCCCGGCCAGCGCTAATAATGGCCAACGTTATGTGGTTATGCTTCAAGAAAGTGCTATTCAAATTGAAACGAATTGTTATGCAAATTTGTGTCCTTGTCTTGGCCATTGTTTGGTCAAGCTGTGGCTTTGCACCGACCACGCAAATGGCGCCCAACGTGGCCCAATGTGCATCAATATACACAGATTCATGTATACATCCGGCATCATTTACATACAACTGCCCGTCTGAGCTGCTGTTTCTTTATCGATCAGCACATGACTGACGTTTAATTTGAGCCGACGACCTAACTCAATTTTCATTTGTGATGGATGCCCCCTTAAGCCCTACCGCGTTTTTCCTGTTGATACAGCTTAATTGCTGCCTCTTTTCGTTTTGTTTTTGTTTTTGCGTAATTCCAAAAAATATTTTCTGATTTTTTTATGCCTGTCGAAACCACAAAATGCTGTTGCATTTAGTAAGAAAAAAATTGGCATAGACAACAACAAACAAGAGGCAGCTCAAATTGCGGCTGTCACAATTCATAGTTTTTTTAACATTGTTGTCATGTTTTAATTGTTGTTGTTGCTGTTGTTCTGGCACGCCCTTGGCCATTGTGGTTGCTTTTGTGGTTTCTTCTTCGTCACAATCCTGAGCGTTTGATTGTAGTGCTTAGGTGACACAGCTCTTATGTGATTGCTTGTGGCTGCATGTGCTGTTCAGTAATTCCATATACCCTGTAAAAGTTTTTAAACGAGTCTTATAGCTATGTTTAGGTAACTCTTAAAATTTATTTACATCAGCCCAATTCTTTTCCAAGCAAAAGGGCTTAAAATAAATTTTAAAAGAAGACCATTTGTTTTCAATATAAGAATTCCTGTAGCGTTTGAGTTTATATGTTAGGTTCGTATCTTTAAGACTTTATCCTTCCCATAGAAAAGCCTCTGAACATATCATCTATCTAACATTATTACCCATTGCTTCAAATTTCGGCGCATTGCAAAAATAAATCAAAGAAATTTTTATTAAAATTTGATAAATTGTATTTTGTTTGTTATTTCACAATTTTGCTTCGTTGTTTCCATGCCAATTTTAGTTTGAGGTCTATTTTTATTTTTTATTTACAACTCGTATTGGTTTTTATCTGAGGGCTTTGCAATTTCAATTGCAACGCCATGTTGCAATTGTTTGCTCAAAAAAAGCCCACTAAACAATAGCGAAAAAAACAAACATTAAAAATACTAGCAAATAAAAATGCACAATGGGCGCAACGAGTCTCGATTTTCTGATTTGGCCACGCAGCGCACATGGGATGAATTCCAGGCATTGCGTATACGGTACGTGTGCCATGCACGAGCATTGGTCGGGAATTTGATATATAAAGCCTTTTGAACTATAACTCAGCATTTATAGTTGATATTTGATTATTTTATGCCATGCCAAATCAAAAATTGAAAAAATATTTGCACGGCATTTACATATTCAATCCGCAAGTGTGCCAACGTGGTAAAAATATAAAAGCTCTTCAAAGCTAAAACAAAACCAAAAAAGCTTAAAAGGTATTTAAAAACAAGCTATTGAAATATTATCATTTTTTTATTTTAATGTTGACTTGAATTGATATATATGTACATGAGAAAAGAAAAACATTTAGTTAACTATCCGACATTTTTTTCGATTTATTTTATTTTGTTTTTTTTTTACATATATAAACATTTTCACATAAGCCTCACATGGCAACTGACCTCAATGAAGTGTTAGAGCTGTGTGTGGTTAAAAAAATCAAGGGGAAACGGAAATTATTGCAGCTCAATAAAACATGTAAGCAAACACACAGGTGAGGAAAATTGTAATAAGCGTCACGTAGCAGGCAGCTGATACCAAAGAGAGACAGAGAGACAGAAAGACCAAGTGATAGATAGAGAAAGAAAAGGTGAAACAATTGGAAATACATTTGTCAATAACCACACGCAAAATGATGCAGGCCTGTTGCTGCTGCCGGGGGATATTACATCCATGGCAACGTTTATGTGTGGGGGCAGCAACTGTGGGTTGTGGTCGTGCAGGGGGTAATAAGTTATTGTATGCTGGTTTGTGGGTAACGCAACTTGTAAGTGTGGTCAGTTCGGGGGATACCAGAAAGTGTGCAGTGGGTGTCACACCTGCGATACAAATCTATTTTATTTCAATAATGCATTTGCTGGTATCCCATAAATAAACAACCACGGAAGGACACAGCACATGGCAGCAATCATAAATTTTTAGTTCATTTATTTTTTGCGCAAACTGCAACTGCAGCTATAACTTCGCCATAAGCTAACCCATATTCTGGGTGCGTATTCAAAATTTATAAAAAAAATTTAATATTCATTAAATACGTCAATAAATAAAATTAATGTGAAAATCAATTTTATCTTTTAAATATTATTTGTAAATATGTTTTCTGGCTACTTCATTTTTTGACTATTTGCCAAGCTATAGTAATAAATTTGAACGGCGATTTGCTGCTTTCAACGCGTAAGCAAATACGTATACTTACTGTCGGCTGTTGCGGAAGACAGTCAAACAGCCAAAGGCGCGTATACGTATTATATACCAACGACACGCTTCGTCTAATAAGCTTTAAATATATATATTTATATATTATTTAAAGTTTTTGCCCATTACCAAAACGCAGAGCTTAAAGACCTACAGGACCAATTGAATTAAGTTACCATTTGTCATCGTAAAGAAACTCCCTTTGTGCTTTGTTGTTGTTCGTCGAAATGGCACGAAAAACCATAAACAAATTATAAGCATTGAAGGGGAAATATTAAAAGCAATGAAAATATCATCGTCGAAAGCAAATAATCGTTAAATTTTATTGCATTTTACATTTGTAAGCACGATGCGCCCCTGACTGATAAAAATATGTCTGCATAACAAGAACGAATAGATAGTACTGCTTTTTTATCGCCATAACTTATGATTAGGTTATAGAAGGACAAAAAAAAAATTACGTCTACTCAAAACAAAAAATATATATAATGCTAAGAATATATTATAGTTTTAATACAGAAACCCGAACAGACATATTGATTTACCAATAAACATATTTCTAACATTAATGTGTTTAAATTTAGAATTTTAAATTTAAATTATGTTGTCGTAAGCATAAAATAACCAATAAATTGAAGCCAGCATAATTGAGTACCCAATTAATAATTCGTTTTAATTAACTGAATACCTATTTGACCTAATTTATTATGAAAAGGCAAAAACTTGTAATGCGATTAATTTTCACTTTAAGCTGTACGTGATTTCTTTCAAAGGCAACTTGGTAAAGTGCTGTAAGACGCTTGAGTTACTTCTAGGTAAGAAAGTGTTTAGCAAGGCCAATTCAAAGCAAAACCAGCTCTTTTAAGCGAAGTTGATTAGGTACTTCGACCCACGGTAAAGCCAATTAGAATTATTTCACCAAGTGCCAAATTAAACGCTCAGTGATATAAACAAAATAAGCTACAAATTATTACACCTAGCCAAGGCTAATGCGGCCCCACAATGTGGTAGCTGCCAGTTGAGTCAAAGAATTTTTTTTGTAAGTTTTCACGATTGCGGCTGGCCACTTTGAGCTATTGGCAAACCCTTGCAAAAAATAAAACAAAAAAACAAGTGTCAAAGGGATAGCTAATCGAGTAACGGAGAGCATCCCGCTATTGCAAAAGAACAACTTAATTGGCCATTGGCCAAAATGAGTGCAATTCAAAGTTGGCTAACATAGCATAGTGCAAATCATAAATATAAATTCAAAAAGCCATGAATCAAGCTGAGAACAAAAGCGTCTGCAGCGGCTAGAAAGGTTATTGACTTTGGAGTCTAGTTTTGGGAAAACTCAAAGCTCAGAAGAAACAAGTAAAATTGGAAAATTACTTGCTAATAGTGGGAGAAAATAATGTTATTTTGTAATAAATAAAAATGTAATTAAAAATTATAAAATTAAAATAAAAAATTATATAAAATAAATTGATAAAATAAAAATAAATAAGTTTATAGCTTTTTAACCTAATCGTGAATGTTAAGATAGGTTTATTTGTATATAAATAATATTTATAAATATTATTACATTTTTACTGGCCCATACTCGAACGAAACGAGTTTATTAAAAGAAACACTTAAAATATTTATGTGCGGAAGTTGTTTATTAAGAAACTATGAATAAACTAGATCATATGATATAAACGTGTATAAAAACTAATAACAATAAGAATAAAAAAGAATAATTAGAACTGGTTTTACAAAATTACACAACGAAAATTTAAAACCAGCAGCCGTGGAATACCATTTCTCACTTTAAATGTTATCGCGAGCTGAACGTAGCCGCAAAACTGGCCTATTTATATGCTAACCTCGCATTAGGCATTCCCCAATTGCCTTAATTTCATTTTAAGTGGGGGGCACGGCAAGGACGCTCCACCCACTGTGATAAGCTATTTGTGTTTATGTCACACATGCATCATAACCGCGGGGTGTATGTGACACACCACCATGCCAAGTGGCGAGAGGGGGTGAGTGGAATAAGTTGTCAACTTTAAAACTGGGGTGATTGGGCAGTGGGAAGATTCAAGCTAATTATGCATGCAAATTCATTTTAATGCCATTGTTAAAATGATATTTGCTTCAAGGATTTGTCAAGCTAATGGCACAAACAGGTGAAATGTAAGGCGGTCATGTGAGAGTTTGCGGTGAGTTCACAAAAGATAAAGCCTAATGAGTCGCTAAATTGTTTCGATTAGTTGGCAGAAAGTTACCCTAAAGGCTATGAAGAGAGAATACCACTAAGGGATAATGTAAAATATTGCGAATTTTTAATTAAAGATTATCCTCTTTAATACTATAATACAAATATTTGTATTTATATTTTATATATTTATTTTATTATATTTTTATAAGCTGTAAATATGTGAACTAGATCATATGAACTGAAGCAACGCTTATAAAAGTTGAAAATATTAAATATACAAGTTTTCTTATTTATCTGTAAATATTGTCAGCGTGTTCCCGCTTTAAAAAACAATCGTATCGATAAAATAAAATTATTCTAAAGTATGAATATTGTAATTATTATAATTAGGCTTTTTAATTCGTAGCAAATTTTTTTAAAGTAAAGATAATACACTTTCATATACTATATTTTTTTTTCTTTTCCTTCTTAAGTAATATTACCTCATGCTATTTATTCTATTCTTTTCGCGTCCTTAGCAACTGTTGTATTTTTTTTTAATTCTTTCATTATGCGCCCTTCTTCCATTCTGTTTAGCTTCAGGCCTCACTGAACTTGGGCCAAACAGTTTATACTTATTTTTTTCATTTTCCCATTATCACTTTGCTATACCCTAGTCCTCTACACACCTCTCTGTGAAAAGTTTCCATCTAACTTGGGAATATGTTATTTCCCATTAAGTCACGTATCTATGAACATAACTCAGAGCTCTTCAAAAATCATGAGCTCATTTTATTAAAAATGTTTGCGAAAAACACAAAAAACCAAGAAGAATAACAAAAAAAAATAAATAAACATGAATAATAAAAGTAGCCATGCAATAAATCTTGTAGTTATTGTTTTATGGATTGCTTTTGGGCGCAAGTCCTTGACAATAAAAGGCTCACAAAATTTTTTGGGTAGCTCAATATCTTCATCGTATACCTTGTTGTTGTCAGCACACTTTAAACTTGTTCCTTAAGTGCTTTTGGGCCACTTGAAAATGTTTCAACATTTGCTACAAAAAAGGTAACGAAGCATTAAATTGAAGCCCCCATCATCCAACCCGCAAAAGTCTCATCCTGCAAAATACCCGCACCCTCATCGAAAAAAGTTACATACCTTAAGCTTAAGCTTTGTGCATACTATATATTTTTTATTTGCTTAAACTTTTGCGTAAGCATTATTTTTTATTATATTGTTCGCATTGTTCCTGTTGCTTGGCGAGAAGGGGCCTCAATTGTGATGCAGGCAACAGCAGTGAAAACAAGTTCAGATGAATGAAATATAAAACAAAACATTTTCTGAAATGAGCTAAAGTTTTAACTTGTTTTTTATGAGCCACACAAGGTTTATGTCTTTTTATTTATCTACACGCTAGGATAGGGTATAGAAATTTCGGTACAAAACATGTAACGTTTCGTCAAGGGTGACTAAGGTACTGACTAAGACTTGGTTAAAAACGTAGATATACTTAAATTATGCGCATTAAAACAAAAAAAAATAGTATCAATAATTTTGCAACACTTGAAATGTATTTAACCAAATTTTAATATAGTACAACACTGTAAAGTGAAGATTTGATGAGTTTCTTTCAGTTTTGATTTCTTATACAAAAATTAACGTCTCATCGCTTGCTCTTAAGGCTAATTGGCTGTTAAAAAGCTCCCACAAATATTTAAATAAATATTTATGTTTAATTAAGCACTCGAAAATCTTAGCCCACGGCAACTGTCAGGCTGCTTTTGTCGTGTACAATATAAAGTGCAGACAGTTTTGGGCCCACAGAAATAAATGACAAAATTTACAGAGCAAAACCACAGGCAATTATGTTCGGAACAGGCCAAAAGCTAAAGGCTTTTTGGGGCCCAACAACATTCCCTCGTATAAATAATTATTTGCTGTTTGCCCAATTTTGAGAGCAGACGCTGAAAAGCCGCAAAACCCATTTGACTACAACTTGATTTGGCAACTCTCCTGAACTTGGGGGGCTTTATTAAATCTGCTTAGTGCTTAGTTTCGACACTGGATGACCACACTGACCAGCTAGCCAGAAATTGCAGCTGTAGCCAACAACGAAGACGCCCTCCTTGCACCCTGCTTCCCTCAAAAATAATAATAATAATAATTTACTATGAGATTCAATGCCATAAAATACAAGCGGACCATGGCAAAAATGGTTTTGGCCACAGTCAGAAAAGGCTTCCGTTGTTAGCTAGTGGTTGGGCTGTGAAGGCTTTAACTATGCCATAAAAATGTTGTTTAATTAGCCACTCTAGTTGTGGGCAGATGGGCAAATTGAAGTTGTTTCGTTTCCACAAATATTTGTTAGCTACAAGTTTGAAAAATATAGCTGCAAATACACTCAAAGAATAAATTGCAAATTAAATAAGCTATTAACTATGAAAACTTGAGAGAAAAGACATAAGCAAAGGCATTTCAAATAATGTCAACTAAATTGCGAAAATAAATTGCTAGAAGCATAAAAACCTCAAACTTCAAAGAAATGTAACTTGTAATTCTTAAATTATCATTGAAAAAAAAAAAAAAACAAATTAAAAACATGTTCAAAGCTGTTCTTCAACTTATACTATTATGAGGTTAAAAGCTACTGTGAAAATGTTCTTAGCCAATTTTACAACGATATTCAAATGGTTTTATTCGTAGCTTGAACGTAAACTTGTCGTTTGACAAATTGTACAGCCAGCTTTACAATATTTTAAAGTGGTTTGGGATAAAACCTGGTTAGAACTGCGGTTTAATCATGTGTCAAACCAGGTTCAAGTCCATTTCCAAGCATGTTTAAATCGCACGAAAACCTGTAAAATAAAAATCCATTCCACACAACAAATCTACATACTGAATTCCAATTTTTCTTAAGTCTTTAAAGCACAATTAAATAAACCATTTACTAATTGCAATACCAAAAATACCATTCTGCAAACCAAAAAAAAAAAATAAATATTAAATTTGTCCAGTTTGAAGTATGCAACAAACAGAGCCAGCAATCGATTTGGTTTCCATTACCTGAATCAAATGGTGAATTGAGCACGTTCATTAGGATAAAGCAGATTCAGATGATGGAAGTCTACGTACATGGCTTAAAAACTATGGCTAGTAGTTCAATTAAATGCAACCAGACAGGCCAAAAACAACTTTGTGCCACACGATGCGGCGACGAGGCAGTCAACTTAAATTTGATTATGCGCTCTGCAGTCAGCAGCCTCAAAACGATACGATGCACGATACATATACAGATACACACATGTAGTGTATATGGAGGCATAGGCGTGGCAGAAAATCTGTTGACGACGAGTTCAAAATTATGCAGTTCATAGTTGCTGGCAGGCTGGCAGCAGATGCAGATGCAGTTAAGGTAATATTCTTTGCATTTTATGCAAACAAACCAACCAAGCCCAACTAACCCCTTCACCCACTCTGTTAACCCTTTTGGGCTGCTGCAATATAAGCTACGGTTAAATGTTTGCATTTTCATGCCTTTATGGCTTCTTCAGCCACTGCCGCAATGTTTACGACATCAGGAAATACACAAAATTTATTTAATTAAAATGCGAGTGTATGCGAGTGTGTGTTTATGTGCACGCATTTCGGGCTCTAATTGAATTGCAGGCAGTGTCGAAATAAGTAGACTAATGTATGTGTGTGTGTGTGCAAGTGTCAGGTACGCCACGTTCTGGAAATATGCAATGCAAATTCTTTTTAATTAAAATTTTTTAATATGTTGTTTTTTGTTGAGATGCAAACAACAGACCGCAGCACATGATGAAGTTCTAGATAAATGTGATACACAAAAAAGCGTATAAAAAAATTATAGAAAAAAAACAAAATGGAAAAATAGCATATATGTATTTGTAACGATTTACACACCCTTAATTTTTTGTTTTTATGTTTCTAGGCAGCTGTCAAATTGATATGTGAAGACCACTCATGTTGTTGTTAGTTTTGCCCCTGTATTTTTTATTGTTATTCGTTATTGCACTAGTCATTTAAATGCAAACGATAACAAAATGACACATTTCAATGGCAATGACAATATCAATTACATATACATTTTGCATATTTGGCATTTACATATTCCGTCGCGAATATGCACAACATTGCCGCATGGAATTTAATTAGTTTGCTCAATGGAATATCCCTACTACATTTCCAACCAATTGACAGTTGCAACAACTGGCAAGTGGCAGTGTGCCAGACAGCTTTAAAATATAAATTATATGCAAATCCATTGAGAACAGATAAGTGCGAACTTATCTCTTTATAAAAAAATATATTTGTTTTCTTAAACTATAAAATGTTTACCATGGCAAAAAAAAAATATCCTTCATAACTTACACTTTTTTTTCCGATGGATATTCAACTCTTTTTACATATATAGCTGACAAATATCTCTGATTAATTTTAAAAGAGTTTAACTAAACTTAAACTTGATAAATGTTTAATTTGATTTTAAACCGTTTATATTTATAAAAGTTTTTTTGATATTATTTTAGTCAGTTTTTAAGTTAGTATTCTGCATTAAAACGGCTTGTTCATAATTAACTTAAACAATTACTCAAAATCAGACATTTCCTAAAATTAATATATTAATCTATACCAAAACTGTTGTTTTTTCAAAAGATAAATAATAATAATAAATTGATTTCTAATTTAGTTAAAAGCATACCTTAATATTTATTTCAGTTGCCTATTTATTTTATTGTTTATTGTTCTTTGTAGTTCATTTTATATTTATTAATATTGTAGAGGTTTTTTTAAACTTGCTATATATATTGTGTATATTTTATTTAACATTTTCTTTGCTGCATAAGCTAAGAAAAAATACCGGTAGTAAAAAAAATATATCATATTGTTGCATAAGAAAAATGTTAAAATATTAAAAATATTATTTGTAGCAACTGAAAATTTGAGGAAACCCATAGAGAACTTGGTATGGCCAAAAATTGCCGTTGCTCAAGTGCCTTGGCAACAGACGCACAGATAACATTTTTAAGCTCACAAAACCCTTGCATACATTAAGGCTGACAAAACTTTTACTAGACAGACGAACAAACAGACAGACAGACAGCTAGGCAAAGAGCAGAAAAACGGGCAGCTAGACAGGCAGCCGGGCGGACAGCATAGAGAGGCCAGGCGAGGCCAAGCGAGCGTCAAAGGAAGAGGGCAGTACGGGGTCAGAGCGCTTAGACAAACAAAACACTACACCGCATGTATAAAGAATTTCAATTTGACTGACGCTCACCGAATCACCCTGCTGCAGCTCTATGCGAAACTATTGTTGCATACATTTTAGGTGTTGCAGGCACGTACGCATGCAGCAACACACAGACACACACACAACCAAACACACTCCCGCACAGTATTTATGCTTAAATTAAAGCAAAAAGGATAAAGAGAGAAAGAGAACGCGTGCAAGACAAGCAAGTGATGGCAACTCTGGAGTCCAGCAGATTAATGCTGAGTCACGCAGGCTTCAGCAAGGAAGAGACAGCCCCGGGAACAGAGCTCAGAGCATGATTGTATTTTTATTTAATTTGGAACCAAGCGAAACATGGCCAGCTACTAAGTCGGCTCACTATCACGGTGCTCATCTGCGTATACCCTACAAAAACAAATTGGCACTTAGATTATGTACAGTGCGAAATAAATACATATGTATATATTTGCTTGAGCCTGTATTTACTTAAATTATAGTTGTTACTCAATTTCCACCCTATGAAAAAAAAATACGGACCGGTTATATGCTATAAACTGGTTTGAAAAATGTTTAAAGCAAGTTAGAAACAGATTGAAAATGGATCACAAACAAATTAAGAACCACAAACGAACTGTAACTGGAATCGGTGAACCGTACACAAGCGATCTGTCCCAGCATATATACAACTTTCAGCAGCCGTATTTATTTACTTATATTTTTTTAATATTCATGCTATATTCAAAGCAAGTAAAACGGTTTTAAGCCTCCTTAAACAACTGATAATATCTTATAAAAGTAGGTAAGTTAACGAACTGATACGTTTCTAGTCCCACTCATCTAAAACTCCTCTACAATTAAAAGAACACAGGGCATCGCAAATTCAAGTACTTTATATTTAACACACTTTATTATCTTCTTTGGCTTATCTTGCATATTTTTTGTGCTTTATGTGCCAGGCGCGCGTCTGTCACGATTAAGCGCGGAAATGCTCCATAGAGAGAATGGGAGAGAAACTTTATTTCGGAAAGGATAAGAAGGAAATCATTAATTGCTCTGCGATTTACACATTACGTGCATGGGCCACAAAATAACCTCCGTCAAGAAGCTGTATGTATAGTATATATAGCTAACATAAATATCGATAAACATGGCTAAAGTAGAGTGCCAAGAAAAAGCCATCAGCTAGTCATTACACTGATAAACATCGTGCAGCTTAGTGTGAAAATTTGAAATGATGACCCTGTGTGTGCGTGTGTATGTGTGAGAATCTGTGTGTTTGAGTAAAAAAGGAGCAGGAATTATGTGGGCAGCAACAGCAGGTGAAGCTATTTGCGGGTACGCTGCACTCTAATGCCAGTTTTATGATGATTGTCCAGTTGGGAACAGGGTGTCGTTGATAGAAAGATGGTTTAAATATGTTGACAGGCAGATTTATAAAAATTTATAGATATATGTTTCATAATATACCTTATTATACCTTATTTTTCAATAAATTATTTAGTTATCGATAAATGGCAATTGTTAAATATATTTGTTATGAGAGCTTTCTAGTAATTTAAATTTAACAATAATTTTTCTTTTTATTAAATGTAAACCAAAACCCATTATTGATAAAAAAAAACCTAAAAAAAATTAAATACTTATAATTTTCATTTTTTAGAGTTGCAGTTGAATCAATAATTTATATCGATAACTGTCATTTCTTTTGCAAATACACTAGCATGATTTAAACCTTTGACACGAACACCCATTATGCTTAACAAAAAAATCGCTTTATGCTGATGCACACACACAGACATACACACAGACACACACACACACAGACACACACACAAACTCGCCGAGAGAATAACAGACAAAATTAAGTTTAAAGAAATAAGGTCAAACAGGGTAAAGCGATAGGGCGCGATAGAGGGAACGGCAAAGGTAAAGGTAAATGTAAAAATATGACTAAAAGATAAGCATAAATCAGTGCATAAAGCAATTACGCGAGCGAAGCAATAAGAAGGCAGCCAGTTGGCTACGTTAACACTGAATGGTCAGAGAAAAGCACAAAAAAAAGGAGACCCAGAGAAGGAGAGACAAAGTCAGCTAGGGTGATGATAACAGCCAACATTAATGACACTACTCAGCAGAGCACATTATGATTGATAAGCTGGCAAAAACCAAGCAAGCAAATCAGCAGGCGAAGAGAGAAACTTGCAGCAATTTCCGCATCAACTAAATTGTGACAAATTTAAGCAAAGCTCCAGAAAGAGAATGATAAAGAGAGAAACAGACAGAGAAAAAGAGAGAGAGAGCAATAAAGAGGAAACGAGAACAAGCATAATGTGCATGTCAGCGTTAGATAAGAGTGTCTCTGGTAAACAAAATGGCAACTACAAGAAAAATGGTGTCTGGCATGGAATTGTTTTTGCCTGGTGGAGAGGGGAAGCACTGCGAGTTGGGGAGCCCAACGGAGAAATGAGTAAGTTATTCAATTATTTATGATTCCGCATGGCGCAAAATGCTCGACTTACTCATTTTAATGCCACATTGTGAGGCCTAATTGGAAATTATGTGCGGCAAGTCAAATTCCAATGGGGGCGAAAAAAATATTGCGGCTTAAATTAAGTCATTCAAATGGGGTGGAAAAAAAATAAGTTGTAGGTACGTAACTAAATTGTCCGAAGAGTAAATGTCCCATTAAACATATAAAGTTTTTTATGGGTAATATTAGCTAATAGGTAAAAAAAGAGATACTCGGATAGAGTCAAATTAATAAATTATAGAAAACTTAAGACTATTATTAAAACCTTCAACACAGAACATCGTTAAGAATAATATACGAATCCAAATAAGGCTCATCAATTATAATAAATTAAATAATTTTATTTCAATAGTTTCTTACTAAAAACAATTTTAAGCAATTTATATTATGTATAGTTTTTTAAATTAAGAAATATATTTTAAATTTAAAAGATTTTAATAAATAAATCTTAAAAATTAGTTTTTGGTCACATACATATATCCTTCTAATGTTGACGTAGTCGCAAATGCCTAATTTCATAAACATTTTGGAATTTATATATTTCTAAAAATATCAGAATTAAGATTTAAGGTCAGCTAATTGAGCGCATAATTTGCGAGGCTAATTGATTCGAAAATTGATGAATTTATTGCCGGCCAGCAATAAAACTGAAATTTTGCCGTTTCCCTTCATGGCAGAAAGAGTGTTTGGCACCCTGCGGTTTCTGATGCCATTTACCAACAAGAGCTTTACTTAACATTTTCAGCTTGTCATGCGGTCAAGGTTTCGTTCGGTAATATAGCCTGTTCATAATTTAACAGCTGACTAAAGTTCGTTTAGGTTATAGGATAATGCTTTTGTTAGAAGAGGCAGCTGGCAATAGAAAAGAGTGGGGAAAAGGAATTTGAGTGGTTGGCAGCTGTCAAGTGTACCGTAAAGTGCTTGGCAAGACCGCAAAGTGTTGAAGTGGGTTTAGTTTAGCCATGTGACGTATTTTTGAACAGGCAACTGTTTTTGAATTATGCCAAAGAAAGTGGTATGTGGCAATATTTTAGTTAAGTGCCAGATGAACGGGACCCACGACATAAAAACGAATCGTTAAGGTCCAAGTGAAAACACAACAAATAACGCTAGGTTTCAAGGTTTTAAGAAAGCTTTCAACTTCTTAATCCATATTATAATTCAAGTACAAAAAGATAAAAACAAATATAATAATGAATGTTATATATTCAGAAATATTAATATGATCTCAGATCATATCTTCTCAATTTTAAAATCGTTTTCATTAAAAAACAGATTTGTCGCTTTTCCAAGTCAAGTCAACAATCGATTACTATAATTTGTTATTTTTAATAATTCTAAATGAATATTGCAATAAAAACGTTTTACTTGTGATATTTTTAAATTCTTGAACACTTAATATGCAAAATAAACTTCTTAAATTTACCTGCAGCTTTTGAGCGCAGCGTAAACTGTTTAAAATAAAAAAAAAAATAAAAAACAAAAGGAAAACTCACTGCAACACTTTATATATATTTTAGTCCATGCACTAATTGAAAAACAATTCCGTTTTGCACAAAATGTCTAAAAATATTCGCCTCGCAAAAAAGAAAAAGCTCTGAAAACCTGTGCAAATGGTGTTAATTTTTTCGCTTAAGCCTGAAACAAAGCACGGTCATAAAAATATAATCCCGTTCAGCCAGAAAAATAAGCCCCAATATAAACACACAAATAAAAAAAAAACATGTACATAAAAAAATAACAATAGAACAGAAAAAATCATCGAACAATGACGAAGACGAGCAGTAAAATTCCGCAGACTGAAACGCAATTTGTTAATGGAAATTCAATTGAATTGAAAAACTAAATAAATATAAATTTGCCAGCTACGCACACACGCCACAGGTAGATAAATAAAACGCAAGAGAGCATCAAATAAATAAAGAAATATATTGAAAACGTGTTTTCTTACTTACTCAACTTCAAATCGACTACCTTGTAAATATTACATGGCAGAAAATTTCGAGGCTGCTATGAAATTTGTTTAGTATATTTTTCGGCTTATTACACGAATGTGTTCACCTAACTTGTTATATTTGAAATTGTATTATTTATAGCTACAACAAATAATGTATAATTTTATAGTGATTTTTGTCTTACTTTGGGGTAACTGCCAGTCTGGCATATTCTGTTACACAACATTTATAGGTTATTAATTTAATGTGTTTCATTTTCAACTGGCCAATTTATGTACACAAGCTAATTAAACAACTGTGAAAACAGCAAACTATTTAATACAAATTGTAAGTAATATATTTTTATTTTTTATGCACAAAACGTGCACGTTTGTGACGCCATTGAAGAGTTACAAAAGGGTTCATATAATTATATTTTAAAAATTTTTGGAACATATAAAAATGTTTGAAATATTTGAGAAATGTTCTCAAATAACTTTTAAACTCCAAATATTTTAGAACTTTTTTATAGGCTCCTAAAATTTGTTAAATGTTTTTTAATATATATAAGTGCAAATAAATAAAGAAATATTATATGTTAGGCGACAAAATCCAAACCATAAAACTTGCTTAAAGTTCTAACTGTTTTGGCATTTACGCTTTCATTTACAACATAAAGCTTTTGTGTAACATATTTGACCAATAAGTAAACATAAACCACCATTTCACGAGTACTTTTTCTTTTTGTGTATTTGTCGATTCTGCAATAATAAACAAAACTTTACTCAAAGGACAAATATCAATAACAACAACAAGCAAATTACACAGCTCTGGCTGTCAATCAGTCGGTCAGTCAATATATAAATAGCTGCGAGCTAGAAAACTTGACTGCAGGAAAAAATAAAAATATATATATGAGAAAATATTTGTGCGAATTCTTGTTGTTGGTGTGGCAACACTTTTCAATAGCTCTTACAACAAATATTTATATATATATATATATATATATATATATATATATATATATATATATATATATATATATATATATATGTAGTTACATATATCAACATATATATATATATATATATATATATATATATATATATATATAAAGTATAACACATGTGTGCAACCAAAAAATATTTAAGCTGTATACTGTGCAAAGTGCTTTCCGTTTTACCATACCCATAAACCTTTCTCTTTTTATTAATATTTCGTTTTTTTCTGAATTTTTTTTAGTTGTGAGAAAATGTTTATTGTTATTGTCATAGTTATGGCTCATACATTGTTGTTGTTTTTGTGACCGTTCGTATTATTGTAATACTGCACGTAGTACCCAAAGGCAAGGATCTCAACCGCATGCGATAAGAATTTCACAAAACAAAATGTGGTGCCATAGGGAATACCCTTTACGTAATTATACAATAAATGCATTATTATGAAATAATTTCAATTTATGTGGATTTATGCAGCAAATGAATTTTATTTTTTAAATTAACAAACACAATTAATTAAACTTTAAACGCAGATATTTAATTAACATTCAGTAAGCTCTATTAAATTAAATAATAAATAATAAATTTTTATATATATTGCAATAAATATTTAAAATTAATTAAAACTTTTGTTTACCTATATTATACTTAATTTATATGAATTATATCAATAACAAAATATATTCATAATGAACCAATTAAAATTTAGTTTGAAGAGACACTAATTTCAATTAGATTATGAGACTAACAAACAAGTCTTACTGAGCTTTGCATATCTACATATTTTTGCATGGAGCCCAACCTTCAGAGAAGTTACCTTTCGCCGTGTATGTCCAATCGCATAAAAACCGCACTTCATTGCCTTGACTTGGGCAATTGCCATTTTGTATTTCATTTTATTTGTATATCATTTATAGGGCTGAAGCTCTGCCACGCCGTGGCACAATACAATGCAATACAATATTTTATTTATATGCCAGCACGTTTGAACTATGAAATAACCACGAGTATGTTTGCCATTTCGTGGTCAATCTATATATATAGTTATATATAGATATATATGTGCATAGCTGACCCACATGGCAATCGCAACGAGGTCGTAACTGCCAACTGGAACTGGAATTAAGGAGCACCGCAGTTGGTTGTCAGGTGGTAGCCATATTTATTATTGTATTGCACAACAAAATGGCCGCACAGGATTTGTGCTTGTTTGTTTGTGTTAGTGTTCGTTTGTCTGTCTATCGGCTCATCTGAAGGCTGTTTAATTAGAGCAACCGCAGCTGAGCTCCACCGTCACAAAACTTATATCAATACAACAAATAACACAAATGAATGTGGCACTTGGACTTGGAGTTAAAGCATTTGCTGACGGTCAGCAAGTTATTTTATTTTTAGTCATCAATCATCTAAATCAATGGACCAATCAATTAATTATTCAATTTAAAGCCACAAAAACTTTTTCAGAAAGTGCAAACATGTTCAAATTTTAGCCCACATGCAAGAAACATTAAATTTATAGTAAAAATAAAGCTAACATAGTCACTAGTAGGTACACTGTAGGACACATGAATTTCGATTAAAAACACACACATGCACCCAATGAAACTATACAAAGCTCGATAGATACACTGTAAAACTTACATAAGCAAAAATGCCCATCAGATACTCTTGCACTCGTAAGAAGATGATATATACAATATTTTATCAACAAACTATTGCTTCTTCTATGTACATATTAAACCTATTCTTTTTCTAATTTAAAAGTTTAAATTATATTTATAAAAGTTATAGTATATTTTTAAAATTTCAAAAGGTGCTTACACAAAATTAACTTTAACTTTCTAGGTATAGCATATTTATTTTTAGTCAAACTTCTAGTGTACTTAATTTCCGACAGACAAATCTCAAGAGATAAACAGCTAAAGTTTACTTTACAATCTCTCAGAGTCTTATTATCCACTTTACCATAAAGTTTCATATAATACTACCTGTTTGCTAAACATTTTTAACGGCAGCGCATAAAAAAAATGCAAACTCTAAAATCAATCATACGACATGTGAGACACACAAGAATCAACGAAAAGAGAATGATAATTCGACTTTGGCCCTGACTAGCTGACAAACTACAAGACGATTCCCAGCTCAGCATGCAGCCTGCTGCCTGGCCAATTCCTTGCTAAAATCTCCTCGTTTATATTTGCAAAGAAAACATTTATGTAAACTTTCATGTTTTAAGAATGGCATTGTGCATGTCTGTCTCTCAGTCTGTCTGGCTGTCTGCTGGTCTGTCTGCATATCTTTATGCCCGAGTTTGTTTTATAACGACTGCAAGAACGAAACGACATTTGACAATATGCATCAGAGTTGCCGAGTTTTGCACTGACCTACAATTTGTGTGTCCTCTATTCACTTGCCAGCATTTTATTTGCCTCTATTCACTTGCCAGCATTTTATTTGCCAGCTGCGTCGCTTTTTAGTTTACTAGTTTACCACTGGTTCGTTGTCGTCTTCATCTTCCTCTTCAGCGTCCTTTATCTGACAATTTGTGTTATTCTTTCATTCGACTAGATAATGGAATAAAGGCGTTTCATTGCATCAATAAATTACTTTTTAACTAGTTTGGCTTTAAGATATTTTCTTTCTCATTCGATTATAGCAAAAAAAAGTGATCGCAAAACCAAATACTTAAAATATTATTTACAAACTAGTTTTTGTCGATTCGTTAAAAGATTTATTTATTTAAAAACAAACAAAAGAGAAAGAAAACTAAAGAAAACTAAGAAAACTTCAAATGAGTGTGGACCTGAACACATTTTAGAATTTACTTATTTTTTAAACATTTTTCCAATATATTATTAAATGTACTTTAGTTTGAAATAAAACACGAATATATATTTTTTTAATCCTATAAATTCGCATTACACTAATAAAACTAACGCTGCGCAGCCACATTCAGATACAACTTTCCTCTTTGCTCAATTTATGTGTTGGCAATTCACATTATTTCCATTTTCCATGGCCCTTTTTTCACTTCTTTTTTTTAGTTGCAATCTACAAATCTCTTTAGGTCTCATTTCCATAGCAGCCTGCCCAAACACAGCGGTTTAGCACTATGTACACGCGAAATTATTGGATGGCTCTTAAAGGGTTTCCATAAAATAACAAACATCAACCGGGGACAGTTTTTCAGCACACGTTTGCCATTTTCATGAGCCCATCTTGTCTAAAATATATATATATACATAAGCATATATTGATAAGCCAGTTGTGCCCCAGTTGGCAAAATGCAAGGCAAAATAACCTCACAACAAGCCCCCGGCCCAGTTACATTAGGGAACAACCAGCTGAAATTCCCGTTGCTTGTTGGCAAAGCCAACATTTTTGGCCATTCTACCTGGCCGGGGTCAAAACCAACAAAATATGTGGCCAATTATAGGAAAAACAGACGTTTTTACGTGCAGTTTGTTTTTGGTTCGAGAACAGGATTCATGTTTATTTTGTTTGTTTGTTTTTTTTTTACTTTTTGGGGCCAACCATCGGCTAATTTATGACTAGAAATGGCTGCGGGCTCCTTTTTGGGAGGCCAGCCATTTAGTTGTTTTGTCTAATCATTTGCCATTAGTCCATTGCGATTCGCTTAATCGCCTTCGGGTTTGGTTACATGAAATATTTTATGCATATGTAACATTAGCATTGTAAATTATTTAAAATCAAACCAAATGGACGAAAAAGCCAGCACGTACAAGTCCCAAAGCGCTCTGCTTTTGTGTTTTTCCCCGTTTCTTGACACAATTATATGTTTTATTTTTTTGCGAAATATTCGCAAACGTTTCACAGGCGGTACGCATTATATACGATGTCTGTCCTCTAGCATTCTGCAATAATTTATATTTTTCTTCAAATAAAAACAAAGTCAATAAAAAATAATAAAGGACATCACGAGCTTAGCTTTCATAAAATACATTTTTATTACATTTTACAAAGTTTATTTAAATGGTCAAATCTACCTGACATAACATATATTCAAATATAAACCCTTCACGTTAGGCGTAATTGAATCTTTCCAAATTTATTAGTATACTGATATGTGAAAACCTAAGGCAATATATTTATAATGTGCCAAATGGGATTTAGGCATATCTGCCATGGAGCATTGAGCTTTAAAAAATAAAAATCTGGTACGTGCGTTATGCTGAAAACAGAAAACGGTAAAAATGCCAAATCCCTAAATGGCAAATACTTTTAGCGTGCCATCATAGAGATCCGCTTCTAACAATGACAGAATGCGATAATAGACAGTGAAGGACTAAGAAGATACCCTGTTAAAATGTATAAAAATACCGTAGCACGATATTTACGATATGACTTCATTTATACATGATTTTTATCAAATTATTATATTTATTTACAAAATCCTTAAAAGTCTTTTATATATAACAAATTTAATGCAACTAATATATCATAATAATGGTAAATAATTTTTTTACTTTTTAAAATGGTAAGCAAAAATTCAATATCTATATATCTATCCGACTTCGTTGATGTACTTTGTTTATACTGTTTAAGTGACAGTTACAGTTTCCAGTTTAAGTTGTATCATTTTCAAAATATATTTTTTATACAGGGTATAAGCACCAAAAACAATGCCACTGCCAACGCTGGCGGGACAAAAACTAAAAATCGCATTTTCATGTTTTTTGTCAGACAAAAGTCAGGGAAAAAGAGATCCAGATAGAGAGAAAACGAGGAGAGAGGCAGACAGACAGGACACGCTAACAACAAAAATAAAAACAAAATGTCAGATGTTTTCGTTGGTTGTCGCTGTTCGTTTCTTGGCCTTCTTGTCAACGCCAACATTGTTGTTGAAGGCAAATATTTGTGCAGTCAAATAAAGTATACATACATATATACATAGATATATAAGCCAAATAAATTGTTGGAAAAAGAAATTTGATTTGAAATTGAAGCTGCTTGGCAGCAGCCGCCAGACAAAATCAAAAGTTGGACCACGGTATATAAGTTCTATATACTTATATATATATATTTGTGTTACCAACTATTTTGATGATGTGTTTATCAACTGTCAAAAGCTGACAATAAGCCAAATGGATTTTAAGCCTGGACAAAAAGAACAACAGCAACAACAAAAACAAAAAATAGTGGCACAGTATTTGCATTTTTATGTAAATATCTAGCACAAATAAGTTGAAGTTCGTGCCCCCGCCTACTCAAATAAGAAAAGAAATCCTTGGCGCAAAATATGTCCATATTATGCATAATGAAATGGTTTTCTAAGGGCTCAAGTGATAAAAACACTTTACATTTCTCATTTTATCTCATTTTCTTTCTTTTGCTACAACAATATATATATGTATTCCTCTTCTCGATTTGACTACGGTCGACAGATATTAGAGCTTGGTGGACACAGAGCTCCTTATAAATGCAAATCAACTGTCAAAAAAGTATTCCAAGAATTTATTCATAAAACGAAAAGGTGCCTAATAATAATAGGCTATAAAAATCACTTTTGTCCCTCAGCTAATATGGCGTTTTATAGCATCAACGACATAAAAAATCGTTTACAAATAAAACTGAAAAATATAAATTGAACAAAAATATTCTTCTCTTAACAGAAATCAGTGTGGAAAAATATCCAAAGACTTAAAATTATCTTTAATTAATTTAAAAATATTTCATGCAATATCAATGTAGAATTTTGATCAATAAAGTTATGAAATTAAAAAATTATAAGTTTGAACTATTTGAAGTGCATTTCATATAACTTTATACATTTTATACACACTGAAGAAAACCAGAAAACAACAAAAATAATACAGCAAGAATATATATATGTATTTTTTACTTTTACTGAATAGTTTTTTTAAGTCCCAAAAAAATGTTCTTCCAAAAAGAACTGAGTTAATTAAAAGCAACTTTGTTACATAATTCGCCAACTGATTGGTTAAGTTTTTCCTTTATTTTCATTTGTAGAAAGTAAACTTGAAAAAATCGTTGTTCTTTTAGGTCCTACAAGGTCTAAACTAATAGATAAAAAAAAATTGGCAATGTCATGAAAAATCATTTGCTATATTTTAAGTTTCATTTATTGCCCAGCTTCAGCTTTATCTAACCAAATTCTACTACGTATTTATTTGCTGTTTATGTGTTTGCTAACGCCGAAAAGTATGCTAGAGCATAAATTAACACTTACATTTTATGTGTGCCGAGTAGAGAGAGGAGAAAGAGCAAGCAACTTTGCAGACTTCAAAAAGCAGATGCCAGACACCCCAACTGACTTGACTGTAAAGATAAGAAAACAAACAGTAAATAACTAACTAAATATAAGATGTGGATTAAATAAAAGATATATATACATATAAATATTTATCTATATATATATAGATATATATATATATATATATATATATATATATATATATATATATATATATATATATATATATATCGTACATAAAAGATACATAGAACGCCAAGCAAGGCACTCAATTAGTTTTATTTGCTGTGTTAGTTGCGCCCAAGGGCGCCAAACAGCCAAGTGGGTCCCAAAAAGTTAATGTTTACTTTCATTGAGATATTCAAGATATTCTCGATATTCCAAGCGAAATTAACGCACACATTTCGTTGGGCTCAGCTGTTTGTTTATTTGTTTGTCTATTTGCTTATTGATGGGTTTACTAACCATCGACGGCTCCTGTCACAAGTCGTTTAAGGACTTAATTTGTCGATTTTGTGTGAGGCACAACAAAAATGTCGCTTGCTTTGATTTGCAATAAAAATAGAAAACCGCAAAGTGGGAATAATAAACTTTTCTAGCGTAGTGCAGTCCAGACGTGACTCAGAGCCCAAAAACAGGTTGCACAATTTAAAGCTACAAAGTTCTGCTGCAAAAGCCGTTACACTCAATAAGCTGCAGTCGCTTGGAATCTAAATGCCAAACATAAACAAGCTAGAACACAAGAATGTGCTAAACTATGAGTTATCCTGTAGATCTACTATACTGTACAAATTATTGATATAAAAAATTTGTTCTTAAGCTAAACAATTTCCACCTTACTTAAGTACAAAATTCTTGGTGTTTTCACTGTTTTCATTTTTGTAAATAGCCTTGTTGTTTTGTAATTTAAAGCTTATGAACATTTTTTTATAATTAATATATTGTTTGTATATTTAAGATCATATACACATAATTTCGCCTTCAGAAATATAATTTTTCTAATAATTCAAGGATATACACCTATTATTGTAAATAAATAGGTCAAATAGTCTTTTAAATACATATTTTAAATTTTTATATGAAAAAGTTTAGACTTCCGAAAACTGTTTTCTTCAAAAATTACCCATCGGGTTGTTTTTTAAATATTCAAAGCGAATATATCTCAAGTCAAGTCAAACGTATGTAAATATATGTTAGTTTTATTCTAGTCGAAAAATGTCTATATAACATAATTATGTTCTACCAATAATAAGCATTTGCACAAATCTTTAGTAAACCTATTTAGGAATTTCTTAAGGTACGGGGTGTCAAAAAATAAAAACAAACAACAAACAACCCACGCCGCCTGTGACTATAAAAAAGTAAAGTAAAAACTGCAGACAAGTTGTGCGGTGAGCGATTTTATCTGCATCATGGAAAATCCTTTTGCCTGGCTAAAGGTGTTACCCGCAACCGGAACGCGACAGACGAACGCCAAAAGCAAACACACAGACGGACCCATCCAAAACCACCCAGCCAAACGAGTGAACCACCTAACCAGCTTGGCTCAAGCCAGGCGCATTGTTGACTTGCCGTCTTGAGGGAGGCATTGCTGGATAGGTTGGATTGGATTGAGTTGGGTTGGGTTGGATTGGAGGGTCTGGTCTGCTCGCGCGGTTATGTGTGTCAAGTGGACGCCGCTTGGTTGCATTCGGTTCCAACTTGGCTCGAGTTTCTGTTGTCGTGTCTATCTGTTCGTCGGTCCGTCTGTCTGTTTGTCTGTCTGTCGTGTCATTCATTTCACTCGTCTTGTGGCAGGTC
This sequence comes from Drosophila nigromelanica, assembly GCA_004149465.1. NCBI lineage: Eukaryota > Metazoa > Arthropoda > Insecta > Diptera > Drosophilidae > Drosophila > Drosophila nigromelanica. The sequence continues at coordinate 43,984 of SCDS01000683.1, forward strand.
AAAAGCAAATCGCTAAAGTTGACGCCGGTGCGTGGTTAGGTCCTTGGCGTTGCTTTTAAATAAACACAGCCACAGCAGCAACCATGTTTTGAATATGATTTAATTACTGCTAATTACAGCTCTCTACTAATTAGTGCCAATTTGTTTCCTTTCTTATAGTTGCAACAACTACTTCTACTGCTTCTTCTTCTTCTTCTTGCCCATCTTCGTCTCACTTTTGTTGCTGCTGTGGAAATGCAAATGAAATTGAGTGTGAATAGCTAATGAGCATTGCTTTATACTCTTTACACTGATTGACATGTTTCAAGACAAAGTTGTCTCTTGCATACAATCTCAATTTCTCACAACACAAAGATTGTTTAGCTTTATAATATGCCTTTAATCATTTTCAAAAAATTCACTTTTTTATTATGAGTTCAATTTGATTTTATCAATATGTACGCTATAGGTTTGAGTTGTATTATAACGAAGACCAAGGAATATTTGGTAGTAAGAATTTATTCTTACAAGGTTTTGATAGATAGTTAAAATAAAAAAATAATTCAAACAATTTATTTGGCAATACAATTTTGGAAATTTATTCAAAATATTTTATTAATTTTCTTATTGATTTTTAATTTAAATATAAAATTTTTAAAACTTATAAAATCAATCAATCAAAGGTTATCCATATATTTTTAAAAGTACATTAAGCTAAGCTCTTATTAGACAAATAAATGTTCTAACGCTACTAATATTATTTAAAAACTCCGAAAATATTTATTTTAAAAACACATTGTTTACCAACTGATTATTGAAAAACAAATTAGACCTAAGCTGGTTTGGTGACGTCAAATGCCGATCAGCCAATGCACTTGTGATAATCCAGAGGACATTGGGTGATTAACAATCACCGTCATACTGATATTTCCGGTATTTACATAAAATACGCCACCAACCTTATCTTACCACAACTGGCAATTTTACGCCGGTTCATAAATCATTTTTGTACAGTACTAAGCGCACATTAACGATGAAAATAAATAAATATGTACAAAAATAAAACAAAATTAGAAACGAGACTCGATAAAAAAAACGGATGCGATACGATGAAACGAAGATTTTGTCAGAATGATAGAGTGAAAAGTTATATAAATGACAGAAACAACAGCAATGACAGCAACATCAACATTTTATGACTGAACACGTGGAAAACAATAAATCTCCATTAAGTTGAGCGCCTTTCATTAACGGGTTTTAGGCACTACAACAATATATGCATATATGAATACCTGCACGTATACGTAATATCCACATATGACAAGTTGACACTAATACACAAACAAACACACACGCATAGCACACGCTGTCAACGTTTCATGCACCTGTCGTAAAAATATTTGCGCAAAATATTTTAAGCCGCATTTTGACAAAGGACTTGGCCCCCAAAACTAGCACAAAGCTTTAACGCAGAAGGGGCGGGGTGAAAGGCCGACTACATGCTGTCCACAGGACATCGTTGTGCAAATATGACAAGCATTGTTATTTTTTGCCATGGGCCAAGCTTATCTCCGTTTGCCTCTGCATGTTGTCTAAACAAATAAGCGTTGCTTTTTCCCCCACCCAAAAAACCGGATTATGCAACAAACTGTTGCCACAATGTTGCCACAAAATTTTATAAAAATATCAAAATTTGTGCGGTTACCTTTTATGCACCAATAAAAATAATAATAATATCTGGGATATTGACGTGTCAAATTCAATAATTATTGGAAAACATTTACAAAAGTTCTTTATGGGGAGTTCGATTTTGTATATTTAAAGTAAGTAGATTATGGTGATCTAAATGCCAAAAATTATAATTATTAAGTGACTTGGCTAAGGTTCTGTTTTTAGTTTAACTGAGAGGGATATTTCAATCAAAGAATATAAATCCAAGTTTTTATATAATTTAATACATGACTTTGGGAATAGTTTAGGTTATTTATTTAACTTGTATATATAAAAAAATCATTTATGTTAAATATTATTTTTATATTAAACTCATGTTCGATAAAATAAATCGTTGCAGCTTTTTCAAATTTTGTGTATTCCATGACCAGATTATTATTTAAAAAATATATTACTTTCTGCTTTGCAAATAAAATAGGTTTTATTTGATTGTGAATGGTCATTTATTTATAATAACATAGCCAATAATACGCAAGTGTAGCTTAACATCAATCAAACGAAATATTTATATTTTATTTACATTACTTTTTGCAAACGTGATGAAAATCTTAAGGAAATTTAGCATATGCTTTAATTATGTATTTGATTCAGGTGAAAGCATTTTTAGTTAACCTGTACTATTTTAATTCTTTTATATTTATTTTTATAATTATTTATTTATAGCATTATTAAGCATTTGTTCTTAAGAAAAAAGCTATCAACCCAGTTATTTTACTTTAAGCACATATACATTATAAAATTAATTTATTTTAATATTACTTAAAGCATAACAATTGAATATACCACAGAACAAGTAAACCCTCCTTCATCAGCGCAACCTTGCCAGCTTATTAAAAACCCTGGACATAACTCCCTTATAATTCTGAGTAACTCTCATCAATCGAACACTTCCTCCCATCCACACCCTATTGCTATTGACAAACCAATTGACAAGTCACTTAATTGTGGCATTAACCGCAAAACATGTTGGCATTAAAGTGCCTTGGGGGAGACGGGCGACCACCGCGATTGAGGGGGCGCCACTTTGGGGTTAAAGGGGTTTAGGGTTAGGTATAAGGGTTGCAAAATGCAAGCCACCCCAAAAATATAATTCTCACCAAATTCCCACACAGATATGCAGATTAAGGGCAGCAGCTTTCAGCACTGAGTATATTTTCATTTAGTCCCCCCCTTGAAACCGCAAATTGTGAAAAAACAATTACAAGAGTCCAAGAAATATCTCAAGGGTTGCCAGTGGCTTAATTATATATATGATTGACAAACATTTGAATTTGGCTTTTCGCCGGAATGGACAAATAGACAGACGCACTTTAAGTCCAAAATGCATTCAAATGCAATTTAAACTGTGATTACACAAAGGATGCTCGGGGATTGGCTGGGATTGGGATTGGGGGAGTTTGGTGGCAGGAAGAAACCGAGTTTGTGCTGGGTTTTGGTAATTGCTTCACACATTTCTACATCTATGCTAATTTGACAGCCAGTGCGTATGAGATTTTTGGTTTTGTCCTACAGTTTGACAATGCACATTCTTTGTGGCCCTCCCGCGGGGGTTGCGGGGGAGGCGCGGAGGGGGTTGTGTTGTGGGGCCAGCAGGTTTATTTTTTGGGGGTTCGAAGCGGTTGTGTGTCCTGTGTATTGTGTAACTGCGTTGAAAATGTTCGCCACGCATTATTTTCATATGTCTGTCTGTCATTGGTAATGAAGCTGCGACCGTTATATGCGCACGGGGAGGGAGAAGAGGAGGGGTGCAGCTCCTCCGGTTTTGTCTGTTGTGGCTTTTATGCGAAATTGCTTTTTTCGGCATTCAGTTTCGCCAGTTTATTGTGTGTGACAGACAAACACACACATACACATGAAAACAACGATTGTTTGCCAGAGGGAGCGTGTAATATGTAACCTCATCCACAGCACGCTGTAACTCCGTTTTATCCAAACATAATTGTCCGAACGGAGAGATGAAGTTCCACATTCTAGTACTTATCCTATTTACACAGACCTAATACAGCGTAAATTGCGTAAATAGTTATCATCGTTAAATATCAAGTTTATTTCAGATTCATTTAACAGTCGTTACATAAATTTAAACAATAGGACTTATCGGGTTTAATAAATCAATAGATAAGCAATGGAATTTCTATAAATTTCATATTATATTTTCTTCTTTATGGTAAAATTGTTCAACATGCATGTTAAATATTTATTGGGGACTTAATTCGGCATAAGTTAAATCTCTGAATACATAATAAAAGTATAATGTTTTGTATAAGCTTTTGTAGTTTTCATAACAAGTTAATTTACCATAAATGTCATATATTTTACTGTTTTACGTTAAATAATAAACAAATTAAATTTCTAGAAATCGTACATATGTTTCTTCTTTAATGGAATAATACTTTGACGCCCTTGTAAATTAAATTAAGGGTTGATCACATTTTTAAACAGTAATAAAGAGCTTCTTACACATACGTATGTAAATCAATAAAGGGTATAAATTGTACGTGACAAAGGAAAATATACCAATTTCTATAAATTTGATTTATCTAGGGCTTCTTAATGATATAGTAATTTAACATGCACCAAATATATTAAAATTTGCGAAGAAACAAAATATACATTTGATTTAAGGCTGCCTTTTCTGTCTTTAGTTTTAAAGACCAACATTCTAATATATAAAAACCAATTTAAATTCTCAAATTAGTAAAATTTTAGCACCATATTTTCTTCTATTGCAATTCAAATCAAAAATGTGCTTATTATGCAAATTTGTTTCCTCAATTAGCTTCAATAATAAAGACAAGCAAGCTGTCAATAAATCAAAAATAAGTCAATTAAAGTAATTAAATTTGGAATACACACTCAACACCAATTGACAGGTGAGATTCCCAGCGATTCGATTGAACAGACATTTGATTTGCCAACTGGGACAAGAGAGAACAAAATGGTAAAGCTCGGTCATATTGTGCACGAGGGTAGGGGAATATAAAACACCTGACTAGCTCTACATGCGGTTTCATTTGACTCAACATCATCAACAACACACGACATAAATGAGAGGAAACCAAGACAGAGCGAGAGCTGGCTGGTTGAAGAACTGTGCACAGAGTAAAGTGTAAAGTGCAAAGTGCATAAATCGAATTGAAATGAAGGCTTCAAAGGCAAACGAAATTAAAATCAGGCACAAAGCTAGAAAACCTACTGCAATAGCTGAAAAGCGTCTGTTGGCCGCATTCACCACACCCTGCCCAGCAGCAGGAGCAGGGTATTTCATAAACCCAGCTGTTGTGTATGTGCCCCACTCGATTGAACTGAACTCGGTGAATGTTCAATGTGGCCAAATGTAAAGCAGGTCATATGGAAATTTCTCTTTCTCTTATTCGCTTGCTTCTACCATTTCTCATTTCTTTGCAAATTCTTTTTTCTTATTTTTTTATTGCGATTCCCTAGCTTCTTGTTTTTCAGCATGTTGTGAAAATTCCAATTATAAACAGTTTGATTTTTCTGCACTCTCATCAAATGCAAATACTGTTCAAGACGCCTTATGTTTGGCATGTTTCCTCTCTTTTTTTCTTTATTTTTTTCTGTTGTTTTGTTTGTGTTATTAACTCATTAGCAAAGTTAATTTGGTTATAAACTGAAGTTTTAAAGGCATTATTAAACTCTTAAAAAGCAAACTACTTTGTCAATAAATTTTTTTAAATAAATTTCATTTATTATGACACTTGAACTTCTGTATTTTTACTTTCAGAATTCATTGTTATCCTCCTGTCACTTACTGTTAGGATTTTATTCTTCAAGTTGCAGAAAATGGTTATTTTTTAATAAACTTTCAAGGCGTAATATAATTTATTACTATTTATATTTTAGATTGCTGTTAGCAACAGAAGCAGAAAAAACATAAATTAAAAAAAAGAAACATCATAAAATATTACGGATTTAATTCCCAACTTGTGTTTGCATAAAGTGCGCCTATATATTTATATTCAGTTGAGATCTGGCAACTGTAATTGCATTTTAGACTTTTAAAATTAATGTTCTGTTATAGGTCAAAATGTAAACGCATAAGCAAACTCAAAAGATCAAAGCTGTGCCTATAGATATATTGCTACTTCAGATACTCAATGAGCAAAACTCAAAGAGATACCGACATCATATACACATATACAAGTATATGTACGTATGTTTATATATATATTTATAATGTGCCGCAACTTCAAAAGACCGCAAAGCAACTCGAGTAGCTGATGCATCTCTAATAGTTGCCACGAGACTGCTTTAAAATATAAATATATATATGTATATATTTCAACATTTTATTCTTCTTCTTTGTCAAGTTACTCAATTTAATTGAGAGGGAGAGAGAATGGAACAGAGTTGACCTTTCACCATGGACATATACATACACATACACTAAATATATATGCTACGTATCTGAACAAGTGGCTTCAGTTTCTCAAGTCGCAGAGTGTTGAGCTATCTACGGTTTCATTTGCATGTCCATTGACATTGAAATGCGTTTCATGGTCCGTTCACTTCTTCAGTCATTTAATTGTTTGTCTGTGCTCAAAGCGCATCAAATTTATTTGAATTGAAATAAAGCCAAAACCAAAAAGAATGTGCGATAAGGAAATACCCTATACCCTGTTTCGAGATAAAGTAAAAAATATTTAAACCTTGTCTTGATTTTTATGTTTTTTTGCGAATAATAAATAGAAACATGAATTACCATCTAGCTGAAAAAGAATACCTATTCCAAATCCGGGTATATCCATTATACCTAATATGGTCATTAGTTATAGATACAGGGTATACAAAGTAAAAACAAAAATATAAAAAGCCAATCAAATTAAATACTGACACTTATTTCAGCAGTTCGATTGCCAAAAATAGCTCAACATTGAAATTGTTAACCTTGAATTGTTCAAACAATTTTGCGTGGTATTATTTATTTAAGCTTCCAATTGAATGTCAAGTCAACACGTTGCCTTTAGCGGAAGTTTCGTGTTATAGTTAAAAACACAAACATATCTCCCTGTTGAATTTATTTTCGTCTACTTTTCTATCTTCACTTTGGCATCTCAAGTGTTTTGAGTGATGCCGCAAAATAATTGTAGTATATTATGATAAATTATTATGAGGCGGAATTAAATGAACTAACTGAACTTGAACCAAGGGAAGTTGGTTTGAAAGCATCATTTACTTTTTAAGTAATTACAACTTTGAATGTATAAAACTACGCCAGGTGGCTTATCGAATTAATTTTTACATTTATTTATATTATATACTTATGTTACTATAAGACACAGTTAGCTTCAGATTGCGAAAACCTAAATCCAGATCTGCGCCATTATAAAATTCTTGGAAATTTAGAAAAATTATAACATTCGTAACAATTTAGAAAATTCATTAATTCATTAGAAAAACCACCAAGAATAATATTCTTAAATTATATTTATTAGATTTTTAGCTGACATATTTCAATATTATTTCGTTTGTGTTTTTAACCCTTTCAACTATACTTTTATATTTAATTAAAGTTTCCTTATACATTCATAATTATTATAATTTGTTAAGGTTTTTACCTTGCCTCATACGAAATTTACATTTTCATGACTTAATTGGGTCAATGAAGCGGAAATGTCTCTAGGCCCATATGCAAAGAAAAAAATTATTTACATCATTTTTTTCTTATAACTCTTAATAACATATTTTTTTAAATATTTTTAGAACTTTTTTTTAAAAAAATTTTTCGCTGAGCTATAACTTTTTTAATTAATGAGCTGGGTTTTATATTTTAAACTGTAAACTTAAGTTGGCAGCACTAATTGCACTTGTTTCTTTTATCAGCAGTTCGTATATTTTCCTATTTTTTTTTTAATAATTTATTTATATTGCTTTGTCTTGAACTTTGCCTTATATAAGTAAAACAATAACTTGCCTGAGATCGTGCAAAATAAAAATAAAAATAAAATGCAAATCGTTGGCGCTATAACTAAACCGACTGAACGTGAGCTCCAAGCACAACTAAAAGCCACCGGGCAAAGCAATATAATATAAATAAATTAAAAAAAATTAAAACGGAACAACTGGAAGTAACTTTTTCAAGCTCGTGATAATCAATTGAGTTTAATGAGAGGCTCGATAGACACGATAGAGTCGCTAGATTGGTATAGCCGGGCAAAAACCGTGAATCAAATAATATATATATAATTATAGCCAGTAAACAATCTGACAGGCAAATTACAGTTTGCATTGTACAAGCCCTACTAATTATATGCAACAGCTGCTACCACCGGTAAAAATTACAGTTAAGTATCAGATATTAAAAATTATTTTGAGTGTAATAAATATTTATTTAACTAGTTAACAATCCACTTTTTTCGCAACTAGTTGTCAAGCACCTTATCGCCGGGTAATAAAATAAAATTCTTAGCTGAGTTAACCTGATAAGCTTTGGAAGGAGTTTTAACAGACAGCGGTGTTTGTTCTCTCTTACTGCATAATATTTATGTTACTTTGTTTGAATTTTTTATTCATATACTGAAAACACTATACACTAACAAAAGAGCAGAACAATAGTGTATTTAGTTATTTACAGTATAAAATTAGAAAATTTAGAAAGTAAATTTAAATCCGAATTCAATTTAAATACAGTATCAATGCAGAGGTCAAACATCAACATCAAAATCGCTTCGGTTTTGACAAAGTTTTGCGACTTTGAACTCTAGAAAGTTTGGATTTGGGAACTTAAATGTACAAATTTACATTACATTTCGGCACGTAAAAATGCCCTCTTAAGTAGTATTTAAACTTATTTTATTTTATTTATTTATCAATTGCATCCGCAATTGATTTATAATATTGATTCATAACAAGTAAGGCGGGAGTAAAATATATTTATTGGAAAAATTATACAAGAAATACATATTTTTTCAAAAACGAATTAAATTTAAATACAGAATCGATCTAGTTCGATCTAAAAATGCAACTCAATCAACATTTTCACAATGAATTTATCTATGCCCCTAAATCAACTTGTATCATCCTTTTCTAGATCACAATAAGTATACAACATATACTTTAGGTTGCTGAACTTTACGATCTCATGCAAGCGCATGTTGTAATCAGTGCAATTAACAAATCTATGAGATTAGATAAAAGATTGAAAATACATGAGAATTAACACGTAGCGCCGTTGACCAAACACATTAGCGCGTTGCTAATGAAAAGCACAAATTAGCAGAGCGCCAAGCTGGCAGATATGCAGACTAAAAGTATCTCACAGATACACACAGACAGGTAAACATTCAATTTGCTAAATAATTTTTCAATTTACGCACAAATGGCATGCTAATGAGCCATATTATGGACCAGATTTATGGCATGACTCCCAAAAGAGCGTGTGACTAATTTAGTGCAAACTAATGAAGAGCTGTTCACGGAGGAAGTGCTGACAATTCCCTGGGCGATGTTTTACTGAAAAAACCGGAGCAAAACAATTAACAGGTGCGTCGACGCCCAACTACAGTTAGGTGCACTCAATTGAATGCTAATCGAAACTGTATTTCTTTTCTGTTCTTTACACTCCAGCAGAAAGTATTTTAGTTTTGTTACTAAATATGTAACGCTGACATATCTGAATCATTATATTCTGAATTGCAATTAACAGCTGAGTTGACATGTTTTAAAGATATCTTAATAAAACCTTGCCTAGATTCGTCTCTTTGCTTAGGGTAGAAAATTCCCCGTGTCCGATGAAATATTTAAATATATATTTACATCTGCCATATAGCAGAGTATTTAATCTTCGGCAAGGTAAAAACAAAAATATCCTACTTGTTTAGCATTTCATCTGTTAAAAAAAAAATGTGGAAGTTGGATTTTTGTGTTTAATTACCGCCGGGGAAATTATCATCGTGTAGCTAAGTAGTTTCGAGCGTGACTGCGGCCTGGTACTCATATATATATTAAGTGTACAAATTACAGTTACGACATTTTTTATCATTCAACACACGACTGTGCTGTGATTCAGTTTCATTAGCATTGAGTACCTTAATGAACCCATTTCCTACATTACTCTGAAGTAGTTGTGCTCTTTTGTGAATGGGTCTACAAATATTTTGCATGTTCATGTGAAATCTCCGTGTTTTTTATATGCCGCCGATTTTTCACAAGCGTGAAAATATTGTTTTAATAGCGGCAAATTAAGGAACATTTGAAATATTAATTGATTTTACGATTTTATCGGAACTTATTTTAATTATTATATAAATATCTGTTACTTGTTTGAATTATGTTTCTTATAATTTTGACATTCAATTATACCTCCCATTACTACATTTTATGAAGACTTATGATTTAAGTCGTGATCTGTTAAATTTAAACGGTTTTCCTCGTTTTTTTTTTACTTTATTTGTTTATTTTTAGCTTCTCAACCTACTTTCAACACACACTCACTATTTTCAATATCCTTTTTATGTGTTTTCACTGTATTTATATTTCTGACTAAGGTTTATAATACTTGTATTGCGCATTTCAACATTATTCATACCTTTTAAATTATCTTTTTGCAGCGTTTACTTGACATTCAATTAAGCTCACCTGCAAAGATAAAACATTTTAATTAAATATTGTAAACAATCGTGATTGATTCATAAAGCGTATTATGCATTAAAATGAAAATGTGTAAATATTAATATGTAAATAATAAAATCCTGGAATTTGCTTGAATTTCATAATTATCATTTATTATGCAAGCAATGTTAAAGTTTTCCTGTAATCAAACAAAGCTTAAATGCAAAAGTTCCACATGAGTTGAATTCCTGTCAAAAGATAACATTCCATTAAGGAAAATTTACTGAAAATCTCGTTTAATAAATGTGGCTTGTGGCCAGAAATACTTAGTAGGTACTCTTAATTACATACGTATAATCAACTAGCGGTGCAACGGAGTCAAGAGCAGTGCGGTTGCACTACCAGGCAGAAAACGTTCATTCGTTCATTCAAATTAAACACCACCAGCTTCAAAATGGAATTACGACATATGCAAATCACACACAGCAGCAGACATAAGTGAATCTTTTGGCATATTAGTTAAAATTTAGGTAGAACTTATTATAGATGTAACAATCACAACTATGTTATATCCTAACTTGGCCATAGCGTATGTCTTTGGAACTTAGAACTTTTAATATTTTTCAATAAAAATTCAAAACTATAAAGAAAAAAATGTATTCCCAATTTTTTGTTGTTTATATTATTATCATATTATTTTTTCTCTAAAATATACGAACAAATAGATAAATGTATAAGATTTGCATATCAAAATAAAATTGCTAAGAAATACATCATTAATGTGAAGCTTGAATTATGAAAATAATTACATATAATTTTTGTGTAATGTATAAATAAATGTATACATATATGTATATAATTTTTTCTTTCTCAATGAGTCTTAAAAACATTATGATAAAGATAATATAATTTTATTTTAGCTCTCTACAAGTCCAATGTTCCCCGCTCAAGTGAGGGTAGAATTGTGAATTACTTGCATATTAAGGCACATTTCATAGACCAACATCGAGTGAGCAGCTGGTGCAGCTATAAATTTAGTTGAAGGCTTGTTTCATTTTTGGTTGGTAATACATTTAAAGATATTGTTGATGCCTTTTAGGCCAATTTCAATTAACCGGAGTGGAAAAGGGAAAACATGACTGGCTTGAGTTCTGTTGTGTCTGCCAACGAATGTTAATTACGCTATTGACTTAAGAAGCCATCTCATAACAGCAACAACTACAACTACAACAGCTTTCAGCTTGTTTATGCTCTTTGCCATTAGCTTTTTTGCCCATTTGGCAAACAGGGCTCAACGACATATATGGCCGACATAATTATGCTGATTTCAGCCGCAATTCAACAAGATTTTCTTTTGGGTCGCAAATGTGCAGCTGTCTCTCTGGCCTCAATCTGTTGGCCATCAATGAGACTTTACAAAAAAAAAAAAAAAAAAAAAAAAAACTAACATACAAATTAGTCAAAAAACTGCCAACAGCTGACTGCACCTTTTAGAGGGCGTGTTGTCAGCTGTGAGTTATATACGACCCCGCCCACTATGCGCTTTTGTTTTTCACTCCGCACTCATTAACATTTAAATGAAAATTCTTTTGTTTGAATTTATTTTACGGTGTTTTTTCTGTTTTATTTATTTTTCTTTTCCATGTTTTTGTTTTTTATTAATTTATTTGCTTGGAATTTAATTAGTTTTAATGTTTGTTCTCTTGCATTTGGTTGCCAATTTTCGTTTTATTTTCCCTTTGTTACTTTGGTTATTTTCTCTTTGTTTTTGTTTCTTATCATGATTCATTTTGTATTGTTCAGCTTTTGCTGTTGCTATTTTAAAAATTGCTTTACTTATTATTATTGTTGTTGTGAAATTAGCGTAATTTATTTAAAATTGCAACGCGCATGCAAAAAGTTTTCAAAAATTACAAAAAAATTATTGATAAACTGCTCGCGCCATACAGTAATGCTTACTTAGTAATTTGTCATTTTTAAGAATTTCAAAGTGTTTGTGTCAGGCTTGTTAATAAAATTATTATTTGATTTACACATACTTTGTTGAACAAGATCTTTAAATATAACACATTGAAATTTTTCGAAAGAAATTTAATTGTAATAAACACCGCATCTATTTGAGTAGATGGATTAAACAAATGCTTGCATCCGACAAGTTTTGCAGTAAACAAACATGAATCATTTACAAATTGAAAAACATATATACATTTATATATTACATTGTTTTAGTAAAAATCAAAAAATATATATTATAATATAAAAGCAATAATATAAAGCAATATATATTTATGCTAAACATACCAAAATCCAACGAAGCATCGGTGGTTCAGTGGTAGAATGCTCGCCTGCCACGCGGGCGGCCCGGGTTCGATTCCCGGCCGATGCAGACTAATTTTTTGTAGTATTATTAAATACAATTAATAATCTCTTTATATACTGTTTTTAATTAATTTCTTTTTTTATATTTATCAAAATTATAATTCCATATTCGTTGTCAATTAGAAAACTTGTATTTCCAACATTTACGTTTATTTGTTGTTGACCAGTTTTTATTTTATTTTGTTTTTTGGTGTGCAAATTCCACGACTTTCCGTCAAATGTGCATTCGAACTTGTAATTCCTATTTCAGTCATTCAAAAATAATGTAACTGCACATATTTAAATAGATTCTCATCAATGTGCGCAACATTTTGTAAATAAATTTCAGATTTTACAACCCATAGAAATGAGAGCGTTTACCAATTTGCAGTCCAACAAAATCATAAGCCGAAAAATATTTTGGCAAAATTTAACCGCACAGGAAAAGGGAATTGGGGGGCAAGAAAAAACTTTTTAGGCCAAAATCATATTTGCCAAAAATATGGATAAAATATGGAATTTTATTGTGCTAAAAAAAAGACCCTCAAACCAAATTTTGTATACATATATAAATTTATATATAGACAAACATGAAGTGAATCTCATTGAAATCTGTTAGAGTTTATTATACAGTTCTAATTTGCGGTCATGTTGAGCTGGCAAAATTTATTTGGGAAAATGGGTTCCCCAAGCAAATAAAAATTATATAAAATAAAAAAGCCCCAATTTGGCAATTTTTTTGGAACAAACTTGAACCGAGCGCAGAATCTACCACATGTGCATAATTCTATGCAAATCGAATAGGAATGCTACTAAAACAAATAATAATCCAGTGAAAACTATACCGTACTCTGTAAAAGTTATTAAATGGTATAAAAAAAAGCTTAAAAACTGTGGGAGATATAGCCATATCCAATTTTATAGGGCGGAGCGCTGGCGTGGCAGGGATACCAATCTTTTGGGGAGGTCATCAGCTATTTACATACCAAATTCGGTGACTCTAGCTTTAAAATTGAGGCCTTTATCGATAAGCGATTTTATGTGTTATCGGGTTGCCACGCCCCCTGTGGGCATACCCCAAAATCCTTAACACTTTATCTGACGCGGGTACACACGAGTATATATCCAAGTCTCTAGCTTCAATAGCGGCGAAAAAATGCGTTTATACGGACCGATGGACGGACGGACAGCAAGACGGACATTGCACAAAACCAATATACTTCGTGAACGAGCATAAAAATTGTCACTCGAAGAATACATACAGTTTTGTGCTGGGTATCTGTAAGTCAGCCATACGCGACCAAATTTAGAAAGAGCTTAAAAAAAGTCGCAAGTCAAGTGGATTAAATGCTTTTGTTGTTATTGTTCAGCTGCTTATTGTTATGGTTATTGTAGCTATAGCTAGATTATCGCTGGCTACACTTTAATTGCTTTTGGTCTGCTGACTCGCCCAAAAAATTGCAGAAGCAAAATGTTCTGATACCCCAGACAGGCCCCCAGACAACTGTTTTGTACTCCAACTCCAACGCTGTGGAGTACCCCAAAGCGATAACCAGTTATGAATTCTAACGCATGTGGGAATTTTATACAACAGAAGAAAAAACGTCCCTAGGGTAAAATTAATTTCACGTTGTCAACAATATTTTTGCATACACCGAAACAGATACCAAAGAGAGAAACCAAGCAGAGCAAGTGAAAGAGGTAAGCGAGGGCTGTGGGCGGTATGTATGAGGGGTGTGTGTGTGTGTGTGTATTAACCCCATATGAGGGGTTATAACTTTTAATTAGAAACTCCTGATGAGGTCTCTAGGCGCTGTGCTTTTCTCTTTCTTAGTTTCTCTCTCCCTCCCTTCGGTTAGGCTTTTGGCTTCTCTGTCATGCGTTCTGTTGTTAATTTGTTTAATCGTTATTTATGTTGGTGTTTTTTGGTCATTGTATCATTTAAACTGATAGTTTTATGCCCCCAACTCAGAGGGTGTGTATGGTAGGTCAAGAATGTGTTAAACGTTTTTTGTGTGTCTCCAAATGTTGTGGCAAAAGTTCCAAAACACAACAAAAGTTCAGTTTACAACGAAAAAGGTTACAGAGATCAAAGTCGACTATACGGTCCACTTGTGTGTGCTTAGTAAATTATCAGAGAGCAGTCAGTGGTGGGAGGGGTTGTGTTTATTGGGGAAGCAAGTATAAATGTTGCAAGTTTGTTAAGGTTTTTAAGCTGTTTACTAATTAGCTTGAGTGACTTCTACAAAGTTAAATAAAACAAAATTCAACTCTAGGGGGTAACAACATTTAATTTCTATCGATTTAAAGACCGATAGTGTATATATATTCTTTCTAGTATAGAATACTAAGCAAAAACAAAGCAATTTTTAAAAGAAAAACAGATGAGATTAAGAACAGAAACACTTCTCAGAACAAAAAAGGAATTACCCTGACATTTATAAATAACCAAGTAACAATATTAGGACACATTTCAAAAGTCCATAAATATGGTAACTATTTGAATAAGCTGACATGTCCATAAATCTTCAAGTGAATTTAACTTAACCACCAGAAAAATACATCCAAAAAAATATCGTACATACCAATCAAAATCTATGCTAACAACTTTCACTATAGAAGGCACACAAAATAGAAAAAAATTAATTGACAAAAAAAAATTTCAGCGTGCGGCCCTGACCATAAACTAGACTATGAATTTTACTGCAGCAGCCGCGACATGGGCTAAACATTTTTTAACACACACGGCCACAAAGTGTGGCAGCCAGTCGACGGCCGTCTCTAATAGCGTGGCCTTAAACAAAAAAAAAAATTTTTGGCGCTGGCTGCGCTTTAATTACGAAACTTTTGTCGAACAACTTGTGCATATTTGCATCACGAAAAGGACAGTCCCAAAGGATATAATAGACGGAGAGCTCTACAAAGAGCTTCAAAATGGTCTACCCAAGTTATGTCGTCACTTTGTCGTTGTATTTATATAAGCTTCGATGCTTCTTAGCGCTTCAGCACTTGCTCTCTTTTTCTCTCTTCGCTTTTTTTTATAAACAGCCCAAACATTTTTGCTCTATTCTTTTTTTTCAAAGTCCACTTTGAAACTGGGAAGCTGGGCACATCAAACAATCATTAGCATCAAGTGCAGACGAGAAAGTTTTGTCGTCATTGCAGCCATTGCCAATGGACTGCCATATTTTTGGGCAAACGGGAAAACTAAAGGAAGCGAGAGAAAATAAATAAATAAGCGCAATTAAGTCAAAGTTGTGCGACGAGAAGTTGCTCTGTAGTTATTATAAATGCAAACTACTTGAGGTTTTTGTCTCGAGAGATTTTTGTACTTACATTTTTGATTTACCTCCCATTCGTAAACGTTTTACTGGCGGGCCTGCTATGCTCATAACTTGAAAATACTCTGAAATTCAAAAAATCCTTTATTGCTTTAAAGTATATTTCTCACTCACTCACAAAATTGGCTAGAAATAAATTTTCGATATCCCCGTTTTTTAAGTTTTGAATAACATATAGCTTGAACATATATCATGTTCTAAAATATAATCATAAATCAATTATTACCCTCTTTATTACAGGGTATACAACATGTCAAGTGCTGCTAAAAAGTTTTCATTTAAAAACTGTACAAAATTGATTGCTGCCTGGCTACAAAGCTCTAGCTTAAAGCGTCACATTTTCCTTCTTTTTTTTCGTCTGTTTCAGAAAACTTTAATGAAGCACTCTTAATTAATCTTAAGCTTTAGCTGCACTTTGAAATGGGTTTTTTTTAATGCGATTGGACTGTTCCAAAAGCAATGCGTTTTTTTTGTGCATCTTTTATGTATAATGATAAAATAAATTCAATTTTTTTCCTTCTTTTTTCTTTTTTACTTTTTTGAAAATCAAAAGTTTTTATGAAGATGAAATCTTATTAGATCTAGAAATATGAATTAAATTCTTCATATTTTACAATATATATTTATTTTTACTTAAATCGCCTAAAAACATACCCAGCTTTGGCCGACCTTCATCTAACCTTAACGGAATTTAAAAAAAATTCAATCCTCTCGGAAATGGATAATTTGCAGCTCTATTTTTAGACGTGTTTTTATGTGGTTTTATAAAATACATTTGTTTTTGTATTTGGCGCTGCAAACTATTGATAACCCTGATGGTGTCCCGCATTGTTTTAATACTGTTTATCACACTAATGACAATTAAATTTGCATTACTGGGCTTTTATTGCATTTCATTAGCAGCAATTAGAAATGTTGTGCAAATATAAAATACGGCGCAATTATTTATGCGCAATTCGCAATTGTTATTTGGTCTGCCAAGCGATACCATAACTAGAATATGTATGTACCGACTATAAATGTACGGCAAATATCTGTTACTAATTGTAATTTAATTACCATATAATAAATTATATATATTGCTTAACAAATTAATTTAATTTTCATTTTCATGGGTATAATAATTTTATTTTTTAAATTCATTGCACAAAAAAAGCAACAAATTAAAATATTTCTTTTATGAAATTTTTAGCAAATATTTTTGTAGTTTGGGTAAATTATGAGAAATAGCTTTATTGAATAGAAAATAAATGGAAAGGGTAAATGAAATATTAAATAACTGTAATTCTTAACATTCATTTAAATATAAATATATAACAACAAAAATATTAACAATAACACATTATTAATCTATTTATAAGTATTTATTAGAATGTCAGGCTAATATATTTTACATATACTCAAAGATAATTATCCTCATCCATCAATATATCTGTCAGACTTAATAATAATATTAAAAAAATTATATTAAACCACAAATAACGGTTTGCACCCTTTCAACCAATATTTTGACACTCTTTGACATTTTTTCATTCAGAATAGAAATGTTTTCATTCCCTTTTCAATTGTTTGACACTTTTAAGGCGGGGCAACAGGCACATCTCTCAGATAATTTAACCCAAACCCAAAATAAAAGAAAATATAACACAACTCACTTGCAAAAAACGCAAACTTTTCATAAATCCTTATGAGCATTAATATTCATTAGTTTATACATATCACATGCTTGTATTTCTGGCTCAACACACACACATTAATATTAGTTTGTATGTATATGTGTAACTGGCCTAGCTCAGCTCGGACTTTCTTTTTTTCTTCCTCTTTCACATTTCTACTTTGTTGTTCTTTTGGCTTGTGCTATTCTTACAATTTGTCAAATTCACTCAACCAAAAATTTCACACACAACCAAAAAAAAAAAGAACGAGTGTACTTGACTAAATGATACTCTGTAGCCAGTTTCGAGTCGACCTAAAATTCATTTATTCAAAAAAAAAAATTCTTAAAAGGTAGTATTCAAAAAAAGAAAAAAGAGAAGAAATTGATCAACAAGTTACAGTAAAATATTCCCAATCTTTGTATTATATACGAAAACATAAAGACCAAATTTAAATTTGTGTACAAAAAATATATTTACGATTTTAAGGATATCATATGTATTACATAAAATAAGTTATTGAAACATAAGATTAGCTTTATCTACATATGTTTTAAAAGTAAATGTTGTATATAAAATTATTACAAAAAAAATTAAATATTTTATCTTTTTATCTGTATACTGTTAGGCTAAAATATCTAGGTCCTTATTATCTCAAGTCGTTCATGTAGACGTCGTCCCTGTCAAGAAAATTTCCTCTTCAAATCGGAAAAGCTCACTTCTGCCTGTTGCAAACATGTGCACAAAGTTATTAAGCCCGTTTTTCCTCAATTTTCAATTTAAGTACAGGGCATAAACAAGCGGCTGGCAGGCAAAATATGAAACAGAAACCCAAGATGAAGGCTAAGGCTTAAACTTAGTCCAGTACCAGATCTGGCTCTAAAACAGGCTGCAGTTACACACATACAAAAAGAAAGAGAGCGCCAAAGAGAAAGAGTACGCCGTCAGCCAAATAAACACAAAAAGTAAACATGAAATTGCACATTTTTCACATTTCGCACATAATTTTTGTTATTTTTTTGGTTGCCTACACTAAACAACAAAATTAGGGTCAATTTTTTGTTTGGTGCTGTTTGCTTTTACGTAGGGGTGGGTGTGTGAAATATGCGTACTGTGGTTTTTTATTTATTTTTTGTTTGCTGCCCAGGGGTATTGTTATTCTTAACCCTTATCAAAACCAAATTATTTGTGCTCTGCTGATTACAATATTATTTTACTTTTTACTCCCCATTCGTCGTCGCAAGGGATTTATGTGTCTGAGCTATAATCTTAGCTATTTTCTATGTGTGCAATTGTTTTTGTCATTTCTCGTTTAACACAATCACAACTCAGCAAACGATATACAATCTTTGGGCCACCTATAAATATATTTAGAGAATTTCCTTTTGGGACGCGAAATTTGCATAAAAACGTTTTGGGCTGCTAATTTCCTCAAACATAAACTACAAAAAAGAAATTCCTATTTAAATGTAATTTGATTTCATTTTATTTATTTTTTTTTTTGTTTTTATTTTCCCGTAAATGAATGTGACATTTTCCGATTTCTTGCGGCTTATCTGCGCCCCCAACGAGTACTCAAGTGCACTTATTTATGTCAAACTTTAAGCAAAAGTTTTTTACGCTGTGCAGCACACCTGGCGCAAAGGATTTTTCAACTCGTTCAACTTGACAGGTTTTCCCAGCGGCCCCTTACCCCAAAAACCGACCCCTCTACGCACTTTCATCGTTAGTTAATTAATACCAGAAGCAGATAGCGGCACAGACTGCATTGATAGATATATAGTATAATATATATATATTGTTATATGTATGTATATATATATATATATATATATATATATATATATATATATATATGTATATATAT
>SCDS01000684.1:0-58808 GCA_004149465.1 Drosophila nigromelanica
CACACACACACACACACACACACACACACACACAGACAGACACACACACACATCCACTACACACCATTGTGTTAAAGCGTCTCAATGTTAATTTTCCCCTAGCCCCTAGCTAAGTTTTACCACCCACTTTCGGTTTCCGTTGATTTATTTGGCGCTGCGTCTCTTTCGAATATGCACAGGACACTGGGATGTCCTTTTTTGCTAGCTACTTTGAGAAATATGCTCGGGTTATAAATTGAAGTTGAGCCATTTATATGATCTGGCGATTATGCAGCAAATTGCCAAGCAAGGAGAATTGACTCCCCGGGCAACAATGAAATTGTCGCTGGAACAATATGAAAATCGAGTTCCAGATAACCTATTTTTAAGTTAAAATCTGAACTATATGACGAGAATGAAGTGAAGCGTACTAAAATTGCTTTCTCTAGTTACCTACAAACCGGAAACATGCAGTTTATGACTATTATAAATCGAAAAGAAAGCACATTTCATATTCAAAACGAAGTTGTGTATCCCTTTTTATGATTATTATTATTTTCCTGTTTTTGTATATTTGTTGGAAATTCTTTGAATTGCAGTTTTTGTTTCATTCAAAAAGACGCCATTAAATTTATTTCCATCTCTTCCTTTCTTGGCGATACTTTATATATATTTTACCATACAACGGGATTTATTGACAAAAACTTAGTTTTCTACCAATTAATTCCATAAAATAATTATTATATAGTTATGTCAAGATTCCGTTATTTTTAAGTTGGATAAGAGTCTTAAAAAATATACAAGTTTTTTATACAAAAACACAATTTATAGATTAGAAAAACTAATTTTTCAGCTGATTTTTTTACAGGAGCTATATAGATGTGTCTGTCCGATGCGGAAATATGCAGTTTATGACTATTATAAAGCGAAAAGGAAACACATTTCATATTCAACGGGAATTCTTGTATCCTTTTTTTATGATTATTATTTTTTCCTGTTTTTTATTTATATTTGTTGGAAATTCTTTGAATTGCAGTTTTTGTTTCATTTAAAAAGTAACCATTAAATTTGCCGCTTGCTTTGTATTTGTGTTTGGGTTTCTAGCCTGTCTCCATCTCTTTCTTTCTTGGCTCACAAACATGTTCGTATGTGTGTGTGTGTGTGTGCATTTCCCCATAGAAACAATGACAGGGTATTCAGGTCAATAGTAAAAGACAACAAAAATAAGAACATATGGCAAGGTTGCTTTGAAATAATTTTTTAAATTAACTTTTTTGTTTTTGTGCCATTTGTGAAATGTGCACCGTTTTGGGGGGGGTGGGGAAATGGGGTTTGAGGGGGGTTGACTGTCATTTGATTTGTGATGTCGCTGCACATTTTGCCTAGTTGTGACAATGGGAGGAGAAACAGCTGCAGGTAAAAGGTTGATTCAGCTCAAGAGGGGCCTGGCTGGCACACACACAGGCACACACACACACACACGTGCATATATTTAGTAAAGTGAGTCTAATTAGGAAGTCCTTTTAAGAAAATCAATAAACATGTCTTGACCTCAATTAGATTCCGCTTACTACAGTTCACAATACACACGTATCCAAAACGGATCCCCAGACAACAAGAACAAATCACACACACACACACACTCACACACACTCACACACACGCACACACATAAAGCACAGAAAGATTTGGCGTGCAGGAGATGTACGAGGGGAAAAGGCCAAACAACACACGTGCTTTTCATTTGGCCCAAAGCGAAAGAATAACAGGAACGAATAGTTAACTGAAAATTGCCGAAGATTAAATTCCCTTCTAGACATATTGGTGATAACAAGCATTCATTGTTGATAAGATTAATATTTTATTTTTAATTGGAAATACTATTTATGTTTTTTGTTGTCAAATATGTTTGACATCTAAAATGTGTTTCTTCTTGGCTACAATTTATCAAAACTAAATCGATCCCTCGATTGCTTTTAGATTATATTTTAAACATAAAATTAAATAAATATTAAATAACATCAAAACATTATATAATATAAAATTAATTATCAAAATAATGGTATTTTTATTTACACAGCTTTGTCAAAACTGAACCGATTGTCAAGAGTAAAATCTTATTGCTTATGTTTCAACCACTTCTAAAATAAAAATTTTAAAATTCCCTTCTCATAATTCAAACAAAAACAATCTAAAACCATAGTCGAAACTTTTTCTAGATTTGAAATTACCACAATTTTGTCAAAACAAACAAATATAGTAGTCTAAATTGGCCATTACCAACACATTTGAAATGAGTTCACAAATATCTTCTGTAATGCACAAACAAATATCGTAAGAAGATTAAAATACCCTCGGCAAGGGTATAAACAGAAAGAGACAACTAAAAAGAAAAGACTCGACTTGGCTAAGACGATTTCAGTTCACTGTAGGCAAGCAGCGGCTAGGGGAAAGGGAAAGGGAGGAGGGTTGTGGGAACGAGGGCAGGCAGGAAGAAGTTTGCCCCGAGCATTCACACGCCATAGCCGCCACAGAGAGCCCTGACATGAAGACATGAGAAGCGACTACAACGACGACGACGACGATTGCTTTTCACTTTGAGTCTCCTTCTAAGCGGCCCAAACTACCAGCCAGGCCCAGTCCCAGTCCCAGTCCCAGTCCCTATATAGCCTCTGTACCGCCACCTCCTGCCGTTATCCGCCAACTGGCATTTTATGATACGATTTTATTTATTTGCTCATGTCTGAAACGATACTCGCATTGTAATGCAAACTGTCAACAAGACCACAAATGCTTGGGGCAACAAAACTGTTTTTATTGTTGTTGTTGTCTTATTGTTGCAGTTGTTGTTGTTGCTGCTGCTGCTGCTGCCGCATTGGAGGCTGTCAAAAGTCGTCCTTTCAGAAGGATTTGAACGGGAATTAGTGCAGCGCGCACTTAGCTAAGCTGCAATTGCAATCCCATGGAAACTGCATTTAGACGGGCAGTTGACGTATAGGGATTATATATACATATATTATGATATATATATGGCATTCAGAGATCCTGCAGAGACCAATGATATACAGGAAATGCACTTTCAAGAATTCTATAATTCCATAAGGAATCATTTTTATCTAAATTAAAATTCATTTGGCATTAAAAATGTAATTGAACTTAATTTTTTACATTTATCTATCTACCATCTACTATCTATTCATTTTTGAAATAACCAATTTTTTGTAAATAAAATAAAAATCTCTATCGGCTTATTAAAAAAAAAAGTACATTAAAAAGCAATGTGCTACTGTTTAAAAAATAAATCTGTGGTAAAATTTTTTTAATTATTTTTTGTTTCTGAATTTTTGTTTCTTAAAACTCAGTCGAAAATAAAAAAAATTTAATTTTGATTTTAAATGTTCATAACGAGCACAACTCAATCGATATAAAATATGAATTTTTTTATGTTTAAACTTTTCTTGGGTAAATTAATCATATTTTTGCAAGTTTCCCACAAAAACGGAAAATCTCAATTGGTCCTAAAGTTTCAGCTTGCATTGAGAATGTGAACAATTTATTTAGTTTGTGTTTGATTGAATTGCAGCAACAGACAGGAAAAATCGTGCCAACTTGAATCGATGTCAACATAGTTTTCGGCACTCAACAAAAAAGATGACCAAAAAGATACAAAAAAGGACAAAAAAAAGATGTATCTTAACCCAGTTACTTCTGCCTAAATGAACTGCTGGCAAATCTAAAAATGTAACTTTTCAATTTTAAACTATTTTTTTTTTTTGTGCTATGCATGTTTTGCATTTTGTTATTCGTTTGCCTGAACTTTGAGCTAAAAGCCGATTTGCTTCGTCTTTCTAATCTTGAATACCAAAGAAATTTGTGTCATGGAGAGGAATAAGATAGTTTTGGCATAAAATGCATGGATACCTGATCTTTGTTTGGAAATAGTCTGTACATGTAAAAAGAATAGCCTGTACTTTTTGCCAGGTGCAATTTGTTATGTACTTTTTAATATGTGATTTGTAAAATGTACCCTTTTATTATATGCTATTTGCATCTGAAAGTAATGTTTATTTATCTGTTACGGATATCTGCTTCTAACCAACTAACTATATAACTTTTTACAATGTACTTTTTAAACGTTATTTGTACCATTTGATTTTAACAAGTACCTTTTACCATGCACTTGATAATATGTATGTACAACGTTGTTGGTATCTGCTTTCAACTTACTATATCTCTACTCTTTCATCTTACTATATCTTTTATCCACTGTTGTATATTTTTGTTAGAGTTTAGAGCTTTGATTTACTTTTGCCATGTACTTTTTAATATGATTTTTAAAATGTACCCTTTTATTATATACCTTTTATTTATTTATTTATATAGAAAGTCGACAAAACGAGTGTCAACAAAGGTACACACATACATAAAATTATAAAATGCTAAAAGCCTAACAGGATAATAAACATTGATAATAAAAATTTTTAGGGAAAAGTGAAAGAACAGTCTTAATAATAACAAAAATTAGTATTTGATAGATAAGAGTAAAGAAAGAGACAGAGATGGAAAATCAATGGCCCGATGGGGGATATTTTTAGCATTAAAATTTTAGCAAGTAGCATTTAACATGCATCTGAGAGTAATGTTTATTTATCTGTTACGGGTATCTGTTTCTAACCAACTAAATATATAACATTTTTCAATGTACCTTTTACACGTTATTTGTACCAATTGATTTTAACAAGTACCTTTCACCATGCACCTGATAATATGTACTATATCTCTTACTCTTTCATCTTACTATATCTTTTATATTTTTGATAGAGCTTTAATTTACTTTTGCCATGTACTTTATACCACGTATTTGATGAGACAATATATTTCTAACTACCTATCTTTTAAAGTTTTTACTTCTTAGAGGTAGTATTTCTACTCACTTTGCATATGACATAATCCCACAGAGAATTGCGTCAGTTCCGGCATTTGTCTGAGTATCTCCTCGGTGACCAAGTGGACGCCGCGATGCTGCGGCCTTAGATTGATTTTGCGCTGAAACCAGGCGGAACCAAATTGTAGGCCGGCCGCATTGCCATCGGCAGCGCCAGCGCCGGCGCCGGTGATGCCGCCGCGTCCGCCGCGATGATTCGCCGATGCCATGGTGCTGTTGGAGGAGCTGCTGCGTATGTTGCTGTTGCGGCTGACGCTCTGCTTAATGTTGGCCGTAGCGCCGGCACCGCCCCCACCTCCGCCACCACCACCACCACCACCAGCGACGCCGGCGCAGCCAGCTCCACCGCTGCCGCTGGTCGCTTTCGTGTTGCCGGCGTTTGGATTACTGCTGCTACTGCGACGCCGATGGCCGCTGCGTCCGCCGCTGCGTGTTGCTGTTGTTGTTGTTGCTGCTGCTGCTGTTGCTGCAGTGGCTCCCGCTGCTGGCGGCGGACTCTGCGTGGATGTCTGACGTTGAGTTTTGGCCTTAACGGCGGCGGATGTGGAGGCGGTTGCAGCGGCGGCGGCGGCAGCAGCGGCTGATGTCGTGGGTTTTACGGACGACGTTGTGACGTCTCTTTGGCGCTAGCCCAAAGTGAACACGCACACACACACACTTACACACACTGGCACATACGCGCGGACACCTCACACGGTAATGGGAGGTTTTATTAAATATGATATTTCTCTTTTTTTGAGCAATTTTTATTGCACTTTGAATTTTGCTTTTATTTTGTGGCTTTTGCTGTGCAAATTTTATTTGCCTTTTTTTAATTTATATATTAGCCAGTTGGCTAACTGATTTCCTTAGCAGAAACTGCAAAATAGTAAAGAAGGGGAACGATAATTAGTATAATTTTAATGAACAATTATATATTGATAAATTCCAAAAATTATTTTAATTAAAATATTATTTTTTTTATTATTGACAACTATTTTTGAAATTCGAATAACAGCTCAAAACTTGTTCGTATTGCTTAAGCCCCAGCATAAGCTGAACTAAAATTTCAATTCAATTTATTATTACTTTAAGCCCATTTCAGACGAAAGTGAACCATAAAAGGTAATTTTGTTTTTACCTAAAGGTATATTAAATAAATCAAATAAACAATTCTCTGCTTGGGCGTTCTGTCATCCTCTTGGCTTTGTTTACATTCTCATTTAGTACTCCCAACATGAAAGTCGCCCACAATCAACAAGTTTTAATTGCGACCAGCAATAATAAGAACCACAACAACAACAACAGCTGCAACAACCTCAACCACATTGACTGTTTATGGTTATGGTTATCAGCAGCTGGCGTTGACCTTGTCAATCGATTGGGTAAAGTGACAAACGGTTGTGGCATTCAAAAGGGCCAATAACAGGGGCTAGACAGGGAATTGATTACATCCATTATGATAGCTAGATACATATCTATATCAATTATTAGAGCATTTTCCAATTTAGAAAATTTTAATATTGATAGTTGTTCCTTATTTTGATAAATTGCTAATAAATTGTCAGATTAGTAGTAAATCATAGTTATTCAATATTATAAAATAATTACTTATGAATATTTTTCAATTTGATGAGCAAAGATAATATTTTTAAAAAATATAATTATAATATTTTATAGAATGGGGTATTACAATGTTCGAACCACAAAAAGGGTTTATTTATCTTCAAACTCAGGTTCACTAACCGTAAATTTGATTCACAGCATGAATCCAACCAACCAACGACGAAGACGCACATTTCGAGATAAAAAGTATATACTAAAATATGGTATAGGATACATCTGCTCCAAAGTGTAACAAACTCAGTTAAGAAATAATAATACCCAAATAATACCAAAATGAGTTTCAGCAATTTGTATCTTGAAGCCGCGCTGCTGGCTGTCTTCATTTAAAGTCTGGTCACTCTAAGTCAAAAGGAGTTCAAAGCAATTCTCACACACACACAAATGAAACCAACACACAGTCACAAACACACGCACACATGCAGACATGCAGGTCACAAAGCTTTTATAGACAATTCGACACGAAAAACGGAGCAAAAGTCAAAAGTAGAGTAAATTTGTTGCGGCACAATGGGCACGTGTCGCAGCAAGTGGAGCCCCAAAGGAGGCGACAGTGCAAAGGGAACGGGGAGCGGGGAACGAGAAGAGGGAAGGGAGCATTCGCTCGTGCACAAAACGGAGTCGTGTTCACAGCTTAAGGTGGCAATCACACACAAACACACATGCAGAGGTGTGTGTAGGCACAAGGAATCAGCGAAAAATTGTGTTTAAGAATCGAGGTACGAATAGTTCACAAGTTGAGTGCACTCACACACACACACACACATACTTGAAGAGAGAGAGAGGTGAAGCAATCGAAATGCATTTGAATTGAGCAGCGAACGCTGATTGTGGCTTGTATGTGTGCGTGGATATATTTTTGTCTGTGTGTGTGTGTTTGTTTGTGGGTGTATGCAAGTGCGCCGTAATGCACAAGAAAGGTAGTAAAAAAAAAGGGCACAACCAACAAAAAAAGAGAATAATAAAAAAAAGGGCAGAGCACTTGCCACACAAAACGATTTACACGACACTAAAGCTAAAAACGGGCGCACGCCACGCGCTACCACTAAAAGAAACAAGAATCCTGTAGGCGGCAGTGCTCGACTGGAAGATACCCTGCAGCCAGTTCCACAATATGGAATGTGCAAACCTGAATAACTGCGGTGTTTATTGTCTGATTTTTCTAAAACTTCCAGAGTTCTCAAACAAATGTATGGTCTCTGAGATATGCGAAAAAAGCCAAATCAAAAACCGATATAGAAAATAATATTTTAAATGTTGTATGTTATATGTGGCCTTTAATTTTTGAATAAACATAATAGAATAGAATACAATGCTCTTGTTAAAAATAAATAGAAAATAATAATATTTTAAATGTTGTATGTTATATGTGGCCTCTTTTAATGATCTTGGTTTCGAGGATAATGGGCTCAGAGCAGCTTTCTTCTGCCTGTGACATGTATTGACACAAAACCAATATACCCATTTTTGCCCATACTCCATGGGTTCAGGGCATAACAGGAAGAGCAGCGAGCAGAGGTGAGAGAGCGACGTCATGGCTGAGAGCAGCGGCAGCAGCGGTAACAACAACCACAGCAACAATAACAAGCGCGTTAAGGCCGCAGCAGGTACGGTTTTTTTTATGGTGCTACTGTTCAAATTTGCATATGCTTTAAATATTTAATGTAATTCAAAAAGAGGAGACAAGTAAGTATGCAAGCCAAGACGCACAATGTGCCAATTGGGCAAGCGGCGAGCAGCTGTATAATCCAATTGGAAACCCTAAAAATATAAAAAAAAACCAGGAACTGAAAGTGGTCCAAAAAACGCAAAAATTGAGCAAAAATGTTCGCGCATTTGGCAAAAAATCAATTTTTCGTGTGATTGCCAAATGCATTTGCCGCAAGACACATACACAGACATATGGGGACATACACATGACAAAAAAAAAAGAAGTAAGAATTGAAGGAAAACGAAACGAGGAAAACTCCTTGGGTGTCCCTGGACAGAGGCACGAGTCAATTGCAGCCCTAGAAAAGTGGCTTACAGCTGTTTAGCACGGCTTACGCAGCGCTCTGTTGCCTATTGTTGCCTGGCGTTTTCGTAAGTTTTTACTGTTAATTATTGACATAACAAATGCGGCAACTGCAAATACGAACTGATGACGGCAACAACCAACTGGAGCTCCAATCAGAAACAACCGACACCAACACAGAGGCACACATGCACAGTTACACTGGCAATGGAAAGAGCGAAGAGAGCAAGGCACACGCGAAATTGCTTACATTAAAACTTGGCCAAATGAAAGGGCAGAATATGAAACTAGCTATATATAATTATAATATATATATTTTCCACGTTGTCGTCGTTTTTGTTTTGTGCATTTTGCTCGCTTGACGGACGGCAAAACGAAATGAAATGAATGAAATTTGGAGCCTAACGCACGCTCAGCTCACATACGCACACACACACATACGCAGAACGAAACACACGCACGCACAGAAATCACGTAAGCATCAAATTTAAATGCACTTAATTACATTTAATGCGTGTTTGCTTTTGTTTTTTAATTTTGTGTAGGGGGCGCCCAGGCAAAAGTGCCGCTGTAACACACAAACCGTACGTACGTGCGCGTCCGTCTGACAGTCCAATTGGATGCGCTCGCTCTCTTTCTTTACTGCCACTGCCACTGCTGCTGCTTCTTCTTCTACTTGTTTTAGTTATGCGTGTGCGCTAAGTTTGTTCGTGTCAATAGTTTATTTTGCACGTGCAACGATACTATCGATATGTTTTGCAAAATTATCTAAAAGCAATAAATCAAAGCAAACGATAGACGCCTGCAGTGTTTGGCCAAAGCGCTTCGATCGATTAATAACACTCAATTATCGATAGTGCTAGTGATGCGCAAACAAACAAAAGTTGCAAAAATCAAATTCTCGATAAGTTTGCTAACAGAAAATTAAAAATTAAGCGGTGCTTACTTTGCTGTTGTTTATTGTTGGTGTTTGTTTTTTGAATTTTTATTGGTTTTAGTAAATTCACTGATAAAAGTGCTGTTGCTGCTGACGGCGCATTGGTAAAGCGCACTTGCTCTGATTTTGCTTGATATTATTGCCGTCGTTATCGAGATCTGTGTGCATTTTGTTTAGCTGTAAAAATTGCTTATATATTTATATTTATATGTATACAGCAGCAGCAACAACAACAACAACAGCGATATTAACTCTTGGGCTACATTTGTGCGTAGTGTGTGCGTTGGTGTTAGTAGGTCGTATAAATGACTCGGCGGCGGCGGCGGCTAAATATAACGGTTGTCGTTGCCGTTACGTTAGTTGTTGTTGTTGTTTTACACTCGTTACTCTCGTTTGCTCTTGCTTTTTCTTTATATATGGCCAATTCACAAAATGTACATTTTTTACACCTTTCACACACACCCACACATCTTACACACACACACACAGTGAAGGCGCGCGCGCGTTGCCTTCGTTGTGTCCTTTTTTCTGCTCTTTTTTTTGCACACACTTTCCCACACCTATTCCAATTGTCGTGGTCGTGTTGTTGTCGTTGTTGTTGGCTCTCTATGTATTTTTTATTTTATTAATTTTCTATATGTGCAGCATTTATGTATAACTGACATTATTTAAACAATTTAGCTGAAAAGGCAGTTTTCTGTGATTTTTCGCTGTGGCTCTAGCATAGACCACATGGCCAGTGTCTTTGCTTATGACTTTATTTCGCTCCGTGTGCGTTGCCTTTCTCAGATTTGCCTATCGCTGTGTGGCCAGGAAAATAGTTTCTTTTCTTTTTTTTTTTTTAGATTTTTCAACAAAACTCCGTGGCCCTATTATGTACTCAACACACACATGCTCACTCACACACGACGCACGCACACACAGGGACACAGAACAGGCACACAAACGCCCGTTACGAATACGTACAACGACTACGACGGCTGCTGCTGTGTGTGGCTTTTTATTACGTTATGCTTTGGTTTAAACTTTTCGTTTTTTTTTCAGTGCAGCGATTTTTCTTTTGCTACAGATTTGTGAATTCTGTTACTTTTATTATATGTATGTATATATTTTATTGTTGGCCTGCGACGAGCCCAGCGTGTGTGCCACCGAACAAGAGCCTCTGAACTGAAACTGAGCAGCACTGTGGCAAGGATAACATGTATTTTTTTGTTGAATGAGTGGGTGAATGAAACCTTGCCTGTGTGCGCACATTTATCTGTGTGTGCGTGCATTGCAACTCGTTCGTTTTGAACGTGTACTCTCCGCACAGGCGCAGCATTGGGCGACTCTGTACGCGAGTCTATTGTGAATAGCGTCGTTGCCACCTGCCTGTAAACGTAACAAGCAGGCAACGTAACGGTATGTTAAGTTTGCTTAGCATTTTATACTCAGTACACATTGATCTATTTTCAATGTAAAATAGGGTATATTAAGAAAGTTGTCAATAGCTCAGCTCAATAAAGATAGAAATTGCACATTTTAGAGACTACAAAGCTAGAGAAACAGATTAAGAACATGTAATTTTTTTGAATATCACTGGCGGAAGTGTTTTTAACATATTTTAGATCGATTTTTTTAAAGTCGTTTGTTCAAATTTCGATAGCTCGATAATAGTAATAGCTCGGTTGGTAAGTTACAAGTATCGGCTGACTACATCGATACATCGCGACAAATAAGTGATAGCTTTGGCATCGATATGTAAAATTTTCGATGATTTTTCAGACTTATTCATAAGCACAGGTCAGGTTAGTGTCGTTTAGAGAGTCCAAAATATAACTAAAAGTATGTCGGAAGAAACAAAGAAACTCGACCTATCTGGCGATGGAGGTGTCCTCAAAGAAATACTAAAGGAGGGCACCGGTAACGACACGCCAAACAACGGGTGCAAGGTTTCCCTTCACTATACCGGCAGACTTGTTGACGGCACGGAATTCGATTCCAGCGTGGGTCGCAATGAACCCTTTGAATTTGAGTTGGGCAAAGGTATGAACCCAAATGTTTTCGCGAAATTTCGCCACACAAAACATTGATTTCTGTGCGTTTTTAAAGGACGCGTCATCAAGGCATTTGACATGGGTGTCGCCACAATGAAGCTGGGCGAGCGTTGCTTCCTAACATGTGCTCCAAATTACGCTTACGGCGCTGCTGGCAGCCCGCCAAGCATTCCACCAGACTCTACGCTCATCTTTGAGGTAAATTCATTGTAAATCCAATCATATATATATCGGTGCTCTTTACCCCCACGCATACCTGATTGCAGCTGGAAATGCTGGGCTGGAAGGGCGAGGACCTCAGTCCAAACCAAGATGGCAGCATCGAACGCACCATTCTGGAACAAAGTGACAAAAAACGGACGCCCAGCGACGGCGCTTTTGTCAAGGGTGGGTAAACTCTTATCACAGTTCTGTGGTCTGAATGGTGGTTAAAACGTATTGCCTCAACAATATTTCAGCTCACATTTCGGGAACCTTCGATGGAAATGTGTTCGAGGAACGCGACGTGGAATTCGATTATGGCGAGGGCAGTGCCATTGGCATAGTCGAAGGCCTCGAAATTGCACTGGAAAAAATGAACATTGGCGAAACATCCAAGTATGAACAAAATAAAATGCGCACTCGTTTATATCATTCTACATATAAGTTTAAAGAAGACTTTGGTATACCAAAGACAAACCCTATTTCCAATCAATTCGATCTTTTATATAAACTATTGCGATATAGTAATTTGATATTGATTCGATTTTGCTAAAATATGAGTCACGTTACGTTTAGTTTTGCATTGCTAACGCGCATATATCTGTCTATTTATACAGAATCAAAATCCAATCAAAATACGCATTTGGTGTCAAGGGCAACGCCGCCTTTAAGATACCACCAAACTCAACGGTTGAGTACACAGTTAAGTTAATTGATTGCGGCAAGGGCCTGGAGGAGTGGAAGTTGAGTGACGCCGAACGCGTGGCTGAGGCGAAAGTGTATAAGGAGAAGGGCACCAACTATTTCAAAAAAGAGAACTATGATTTGGCCATTAAGATGTACAACAAGTGCAAGAACCTGCTGCCCAGCATTAGGGACAACACCAGTGACGAGGTCAAGGCACTAAAAGTGGCCACACACAGCAACATCGCCCTGTGCCATCAGAAGTCCTACAATCCCTTTGAGGCCAAGCAGGAGGTGGGTCAATACATTATAAAAATCTATAAATGAAAACACTTCCTCTCTTTATGTGCAGTGCAATGCTGTTCTTGAGTTGGATGCCAACAACGTGAAGGCTCTGTATCGTCGCGGACAATGCAACCTGGTTATCAATGAGCTGGAAGATGCCTTGGATGATTTTCAGAAAGTGAGTTTTTATTTACTACCTGATTTTTTGTATAGCAACCAAATTAACTGAATACACACATCTGCAGGTTATCCAACTGGAGCCCAGCAATAAAGCAGCTGCAAATCATGTGGTTATTTGCAAGCAAAAGATCAAAGAAAACAAGGACAAGGAGAAGAAGCTATATGCGAATATGTTTGCCAAATTGGCTGCTGGTGACAAAGAGGTAGAATAATCATGCAAATGGATAATAATCACAATAATAATACATATATTTTTTAAAATTTTTATCTTTTCTAGACGGAACCACCACGGGAAACAGACGTGCTGGACAAGTGTGGTGAATGGTCCGAAGAGGATGCGAAACGCGAAGCTGATTTAACTTTGGAGCGCGACAATATAATCATGATTTAAATGCACACACTTTTTATAATACATACCAATATAATTATTAATTACTTAAAGCTGCCTAATGCTTGGAACCCCAAATTATGGAAATGAATTCTAATGAATACAAATATATCTAGTGACCTTAGATGTTTAATAAATACGTTTATAAATAGCATGGGCATTAATATCACAGTTTCGTTTATTTTCTAATTTTCGGTCTCTCGCGGCAGCAATTTAAAATTGGGGATTGGCTCCTTGTCGCGCAGCCACAACGGCGAGGTGGGCACTTGGGATTTCAAATATTCGGATGCCTTAAAGCAATAGCCGGAGCAAAACTTTTTACGCTCAGTTATATCGTACACCTTGTTCCGGGTAGCGCAGATTTGATACTTTTTCGTAGGCACCCTGGAACGCAACATTTTAGTATATAGTATATATATATATCTGAATAACCTTACTTTTCTACAACAACAGCACAGAGCGGGTAGCCGCAAAGCTTGTTGATGTGCCGCTCCTCAACGATGTCGGCATAGTTCTCCGGACCGATTTGAGACAGCTATTGAAGAGTAAACCATTTAAACCAATACAGCCAAAGTAATTGGATTAATTTACCATGGCAAGAAATGCCTGCTCTTCAATGTGTGGCTCCAGCGATGCGACGACAGCCTGATGAGCTCTAGCGAGAGCTGCTCGCTTCTTTATGACAGCCGCCACTAATTGCTCCCTACAATAGAAACCCAATAGCGGATTATAAATCACTTAAGCATAAAAAGAGCATGATGAAATTACCGTAATTTTTCATTATTTTTCGTGGTCATGTTTTTGTTTATATTCCATAAGTGCTTTAGAGTTGTTTTGAAACCCTCCGATTAACTTCGATTGAACTACTCGCTAAACTAAACGAACAAACGACGTCCCTGATTATAGATTATATTTCGCTTTATTTAAATTATTGTTTGCTGTTTTACTTTACTTGCTTTAACTTTTATTTCTTCAATTTGGCACGATGTACAACTCTAATGTGATAATGTTGTTATCGATAACAGCCTAAACTACATACCGCACATGATTTTATCGATATAATTTTGCTGCGTCTATTTATCTTCAATCACACAAACAAAACATTAAACGACAAACAACTGCCGGGACATCTCAAAAAAGCAAGAAATAAAAAATAATAAGAATTTGAAATGGTTTGCGAAAAGTGTGAGTCCAAGCTGTCGAAGGTGTCGGCGCCAAATCCTTGGCGAACCAGCAATGCAGCTGCCGGTGGCCGAAAAATCAACGAAAACAAAGCACTGTCCTCTTCCAAGGAGCGTTTCAATCCCATTGGCAGCAAGCTAGGAGCCTGTCGGCAAGTGCCAGTTCATCTTCAACCAATCAATATGCATTGATAACGACTTCCTTTCCACAGCATATGCAGACAGAAGGTGCATCAGATGGGGGCGCACTATTGCCAGGCGTGCTCCTACAAAAAGGCCATTTGCGCCATGTGCGGCAAGAAGATACTGAACACAAAGAACTACAAGCAGAGCACAACATAGCGACGAATTGCGTTTTGGCAAATGATTTATGTGTAAATAGTAAACATTAACAAATAGTTCAACGTTTAAGCTTAGCATAGAGATATCCAGAAATGTTAAAAATAATTTAAAAGCCCTATTCTGTAACTAAATGTTGTCGCTTGGTGAAGCCTTTTCACGCTCTCGTCGCCGCTTCGCGCTCTGCACTGAGCTGGAGTAGCTGAGCGCATCCTTGTCAAAGTCCATTGGCATTATGCCCAGATCGCCGCTGTAGCGATTTTTGGCCACCTGCAGATACTTCTTGCCGCGCACCGAAGTCAGCCGCTTGTCCTGTATGATCAGCACATTGTCCGCTTCTTGTGTGGCCTTGGCGGTGCCGAAGACCGAGCTGGTCGTCAGCTCATCCTCCTGCCGTTCCTTGCGCGGATGCATCACCAATGTGACGTGCACATTGTGCTTGGTGGCAAAGCCACGAAACGCTGCGATAATCGAATCCTGTTCCCAAAACTTGTCGCCGCGATACGAGGAGACGCCCATCATGAACTGCAAGTTGTCAATGATCACGTGTGCGATGTCATGCACGTACTGGGCATGCTCGATCGCCTCCAGCACCGGCTTGAGTGGCTGCTGGCCGTGGAAGGTCATAAAGTAGAGCGGCAGGCGCTCAAACTCCGTCGCCCAGTGCTCGAACTCCTGCAGCTTATCATCGAGCGGATAGCCAACGTATTGACGCAACAATGTGGCGGCCAGTCGCGTGTTGCGTATCTCAAAGGAGCCCCACAGTGTGCTCACGCCCTGCATGGCCAGATCCAGCGAGTACTCGCTGGTAAAGGTCGTTTTGCCGCTGCCCGTCGGTCCGGTCAGTATGGTCAGTTCGCCCTTGCGATGGCCCTTCAGCAGCTTGTTGAGCACCGGAAAGCGTTTCCATTTGACGCCGTTCACCTTTTCGATGTTCTGCAGCTCGCTGAGTATATCGTTGCGCAGCGCATTAAAGGTGGTTATGGCCTTGTGCCGCACCGGCGTCGCCTTGGCCAATATGTGGCGCACATTGAGACGTCGCTTCAGCGCCACATGCGGCGCTGGTTCCGTTTCTGTGGGCCGTATCAGCAGGCAGCGCTTCTCGTCCATTTTCTGCGCGAACGCGCGTGCCGCATCCCAACTGTGCGTCGCATCGTAGTGCAGCCAAAAGACCAGCTCCTTGAACCGCTCCAAGCCAGGCAGACACTCCTGCGGCAGCATTTGCATTGCATACGGCAAACAGACGATGCAATCTGAAAATGGACAACAAGCATGACAACTTGGCAATACAATGGGAAACCAACTTTACGCACGAGTCTCGATTTGCTGCGTGGCCAGCACTATGAAGTCCAGCAGATTGCTCACGAGCACAGCCTTCGACTTGTTGGCGGTGCCGTGTATGAGCAGGCCAGAATTCGCGGTGCCCTGGAATGTCTGCTCGCTCCGATCGGCCAGGTGCAGCACCTTCTCGCCCACCACTTTCTGGGCGGCGTTGTGCAGTTGGAAGTGGAGCAGCTGCTGCTCGGGATCGTACTGTGCACCGATGGCGTTCAGCTGCGTCTCCTTCAGACCCCTCAAAGCGAGTGCTTCGCAAGCCCCCGGAGTAACATCTATCAGATTTGGGAAACGGGACGCATAGGCCACCGACTGCATTGGTGCGCGCCGGTAGCCTGGCGGTGCGATTGCCTGATATGCCGCTAGAGCGTGCGATAGTGAAGCTTTGACGTCGCAGTTGGGGCAAATAAAGGCGCCTAAAATATTGAAAATAAATATATTGCTTCATTTAAGGATTAAGGTTTAAGGTTATTTAAAATGATCGATAACCCATTCTAAAATCGATAAATATCGACATCCGATTTTTTAAGCTCAACAGTGAATTTCGTCACAAAGTAATCTATAGCAAAATGTTTCAATTGAATTCAGTTTTTATGAGCAGGTGCAGTTTTAATTCAAAAGCGTGCGCTCTTAACAACTTTGCAAACAGCGCGCGAATTTAAGCATGACGTCACAGATTTACAAAACAAACGCTACGCATTGGCGCCACCTTACATTTATTTTAGCTTGGTACGCATGTAAGAAAAGAGATGAATATAAACATACCCGTTCTCTTGTTTACGTAAGCCAGTGGACCCTGTGCACGTGACGTTGTTGTTGTTGTTGCAGCCGGCATACGCTCACATAGCCGGCATTCCAGTTGCAGGCACGTGTGTCCATCCTTATTGTGAATATTTTGCTGTCGCAATTGTTTTTTAAAATCTATGTACTCTTTGGTGTCAAGTGCATATTCTTCGGCCTCGGCGTTCGTGGCAAAATGCTGTGCAGTAAATATACGTCTGTTTTTATTAACGCGCAACAGCAGCGGTTTCACAAAATCAACGAGTCTCATGGCGCAGGGCGACTCGTTCGTATTGTTCCAATACAGGGTGCGCCGTTAAATGACGCGCACAAACGGACCCCTTTTGAAATACTTGTAATTTAAATTATATAACGGCAACTCATTAGGTTTCTGGATCTAATAGCAGAAATAAATATATACATATACGTATATATAACAACCCAACATTCCTGCGCTTAATTGGCTGTACATGAAGTATACAAAACTGTGTTCACACATATTTTGAACAAAGCAATAAATTTCTGCATAAGACCGAGCTCATTAATTTCAACAAACAAAAAAAACGTCAAATATTAAAATCTTGTTTAATTTTTTTTATTTAGAACCCTACAGGTATTCAGATGTACACCTTTTCATATTTTATAAAAAGCGAAGCGACTTCGGCCGAGTTAAATGCGTCTTCCTATAAATAAAATTTGGGAGTTGCATTAGAAATGTACGATTGACATTTATAAATAAGCGTTTTTAAAGTGCTTTAATCAGACACCTAAGGCCATCTTTAAGCGAATTAACGCCTTCTGGTGGAAACCGCAAAAGGTAAGTTAAATAATCATC
Organism: Drosophila nigromelanica; assembly: GCA_004149465.1. Lineage (NCBI taxonomy): Eukaryota > Metazoa > Arthropoda > Insecta > Diptera > Drosophilidae > Drosophila > Drosophila nigromelanica. Next base: position 17,722 of record SCDS01000684.1, read on the forward strand.
ATTTAAGCATTTTTTTTTAAACCATAAGGTTTGTTAGAATATTTACCTTGCATTAACGAAAGCCGTTCGACGTGCCGCGTGTTCAATATAACCTCACTAAGGTCAGCCAATCTGCAAAAAAGTTACACGCACATTTAATAATGTTCAAAGTAGACAAATTTTACTAAATGTAGGGATATTTAAATTGATCAGTTTACTAAATACAAATCCACATGAGTATTCTCAGAACAGGTCTGTGTTTAAATCATCATTTGATTATAATAAAAGTCTTAATTTACCAAATGCTTACCATGTCTGTAACTGCATGAAGAGAGCTCCCGAGGGGGACGCCATCTTGTTTTTAAGAGGCTCTCATTTCCCTTCAAGACATCGTGCATATGCCTAGAAGCCAAATATAAAATTAACCATTAGAAAAAATGTATTTAATTCCATTCCATTTAAATGGCTGATGTCAATCAGGTTACATCGATTTCCCCATGAGTTAGTTGGTACAGGTCTGTGTATAAGTTCATCACATGTTTTTTCCTAATGTTAATTATGAATTCTTACCTTTGATTTTTTCAACAATTGAAATGTGTATTCACATCAAGAATGGACATTGTATTCAACCCTGCAATATAAAGAAATTTCATTTAAATTAACTTTCTCAACTCGAATACGAGCACGTTGTGATAAAATTGTGCCATCAGATTGCCGATTCATCTTTAAATGAACAAATGTTGTTCGAAATTACATTGAAAAATACAATATAATATCGAGAAAATGTCCCTTCAGTCTCGTCATCAGTTTCATCATTTGTGGCCTTATATATCTAGTTTTATTTAAAAATTATTCAACCAGAACTCACCATCTTTTACAACACGTTAAACGAAAATGAATTATAAACGCACGTGGGATAACCAAGAAAAGTTGATTACGCACAAACGATAAATGCAGCGTTGCATCAGAGTTTATATAAATCAATCAATAAGAAGCAACTCTGGGCAAACAGCTGAGCGCCAAGGCAACAAAAAACTATCAACACGTGCAACTGTTTCGCATTTCGGATTTTAATTGTTTACATTTTATTTACATACTAGAAAATACGATGGTAAATATACATGTTAACACTTTCATATAGTATCAATTATGCTTATTTTTTACTTACAAACCATTAGGGTAAACAAAAGAAGACGAAAAAGATACAAAAACAGAGAAACGCGCAATTAAAGCGCCTGATGAAGCCCACCGATTCCCGCATCAAAGAGCAAGTTCGTCAAAAGCGGAAAAAGGCAGCCGATCCTCATGAAATGAAAGTGCATGAAGCCACACAGCAGAGCTCGGCGCTCTTTTTCCAGTACAACACGCAGCTGGGCCCGCCCTATCACATCGTGCTCGACACGAATTTCATTAATTTTAGCATTAAGAACAAGCTGGATATAGTCCAGTGCATGATGGACTGCTTGTACGCCAAGTGCATACCCTATATATCCGACTGTGTGCGAGCCGAGCTGGAAAAGCTTGGCAACAAGTACAAACTGGCCCTGCGCATCATATCCGATCCCCGTTTCGAGCGCCTTCCCTGCCTGCACAAAGGCACATATGCCGACGACTGTTTGGTGGAGCGTGTGCGCCAGCACAAATGCTATATTGTGGCCACAAACGACAAGGACCTGAAAAATCGCATTCGCAAGATACCAGGTGTGCCGATCATGTATGTTGCTGCGCATAAATACGCCATTGAGCGTATGCCCGAGGCGTACGGGGTGAAAGCGTAGTCGGAATTGCTTAGAATAAATATAATTATATTGTACATCCAACATGTGTATTGAGTTTTAATATATGCTAAGGCAACCAGCATCTGCGTTGCCCATGCCGACTGAGCTTATCCTAATAGAAGTTCTATGTTAATAATTATAGACGTTTTAATATTGTTGAATGTAAATGTTTTGCATTTTATTCAAAAAATCTGGTTCGCAATGATCTTAGGCATCGGCGTGCAGACGAGCCGTTGGCTTGGACAGGAAATCGGAGTATGCCTGGTAGGGTGTGGAGCCCAGAGGCATTTCCTTCCACAAGTCTGGAGTCAGGTAGGCGTATGTCTTGGCAATGGCAGCATAGGTAGCCTTGGCGAAGTTACCCAGGGTACCAGTTGAGCCACGAGCAGAGGTGTAGCAATCCTCAATGCCAGCCATGGTCAGCAGCTTCTTGGGGACGGGAGCCGAGACAATGCCGGTACCACGGGGCGCTGGGATCAGACGCACCGAGACGGAACCGCACTTGCCAGTGACCTTGCATGGCACGGTGTGGGGCTTGCCGATCTTGTTGCCCCAGTAGCCACGGCGTACGGGCACAACAGAGAGCTTGGCCAGGATGATGGCGCCACGGATAGCGGTCGCAACTTCCTTGCTGCACTTGACACCCAGACCAATGTGACCGTTATTGTCGCCAATGGCAACAAAGGCCTTGAAACGTGTGCGCTGACCGGCACGCGTCTGCTTCTGGACGGGCATGATCTTGAGGACCTCGTCGCGCAGCGATGAGCCCAAGAAGAAATCGATTATCTCGAACTCTTTGATGGGAAGAGAGTACAGGTAGATCTCCTCAAGCGACTTGATCTTGCCCTCGCGTACCAGACGACCTAGCTTGGTAACTGGCACCCACTCCTTGGAGTCCTCTTTGCCACCACGACCGCGTGCACCGCGTCCACGGCCACGACCACGTCCACCACGACCACCGCGAGAGCCAAATCCACCTCGGAATCCACTACGGGCTGGAGCTGCGTCCGCCATTCTGTAATTGCAACGAAATAGTCATTAGCATTTGTTAGGTTAAGGACGAATACATAATCGATATTGATGTTTGAAGTGCTTAAATCAGACACCTAAGGCCATCTTTAAGCGAACTAACGCTTTCTGGTGGAAACCGCAAAAGGTAAGTTAAATAATCATCATTAAAGCACTTCAAAACGTTATTAATACTGGGAGCATTTGCACCTCCGCCATTTTGAAACACGTGGCGAAGCACAATTCAAGTCAATATTGCTTTCGCTTATAACTTGCTTGCTCAAAACGATAAATAGTTTTCTGTTTTAAATTTTTACCAACTATTTACTTTTGATAAAATTACTAAAATATTAATTTATATTAAATAGTGAACAAAATAGACTCACTTGTAGTTGTATCAACTTTATGGGGTGAAGACAAAAACCAAATGAACGAGATATTCACATTGCAGCCCAGGCCAAGCCATCGTTAGGGTTGCAAATAATCGATATATAATATCGAAGTTTACTCGTTGCTGTTTTCTCGCTAATTATTGGTAACCAAAAACCAGCTAAATAGCTTGCTCGTTACTTTTAAAAGCAGTTGTATCGCTGTTAAATTTAAATATGGATTTTAATATCAAATTTGAATTATTTTTGTGGGTTTTTGGCATCGAGTTGCTTTTAATGTTATTTGTGAAGTTCCTAAATCAATGCAAGCAACTTGTTCCTATTTAAATGCGTGGCAGTGTACTGGTCTATATATGTATGCATGTATTTGTGTATTTGTGCCTCAAGTTGGTTCCTTCTCCCCGGCACCAAAATGTCAATGAGATCTTTTTTTGATCACTCAGCAAATCCATGGAATAAAGAATTGTATACTCAAATTTACATTGTTGTATACTCTGCTGGTCAGTTTGTTTTGGTACTTGAAGCGAAGACGTCGTTTAGAAGCTGAAGAAAACATACACAATATTCAAAAATATGTGTTTTAAACTTGTTTTTGTGACTATAAATTTTCTATTTTAGTGTTTGTATAAGTTTTTATTTAAAGAGGTAACATTTTTAAATTTTTATTCTTTTCATATATACTGTTTAATAATAATAAAAATGTGCACAAATTACTATATATATATATAAATATTGTCATATATATGTACAAACATATGCTATTAAATAAGTCAAACTCCGGTCCACACAAATTGCTCCAAAAAAATGCCAAGTCAGCAAATTTGAAATTAACATAAAGCTATTTATGACGCCAACTTCTTGGATTTCAATATCGATATTGATCTTAAATTTATGAAAATTAGATATGATTATTTCGATATTCTTGTCAAATTATATATTATGTATTTTATCTATATTACTTACAATTACCCGGCGTTGTTCGGCCCACTCTTTCTGCTTAACCTTATTAAATTGATAAATAAGCAATATTTCTTTTCCATCAGTAACAATCTAATACGAATACTATGAAGAACGGTTCCCCAAAACCTCAGGAAGCGACGCCCGCCAGCATTCTAGGATCCACCGAGCAGGCCAGAAAGTATACCTACGCCGAGCGCAGAAGAGCCGGAAACATTCTCAAGCATCAAGCAGCTAGCAATATTGCCAATCCCTCCATCGAGTGGCTGAAAAAGATCGAGTGGGCGCAGGGAGTGCTCCCGAATTTCGGCCAGGGTGTGGCTCAGACCAAGGCTCTGCCAGCCAGGTCCTTCGCTGAGATCGCCAAGGAAAGGACGCTGATCGGTGTGCTCGACCGAGGCTCGGAGGATGGCCGAATTCCACGTGGCCAATGGAAATGGGTGGAGGCTGCTTTAGCCGATCGCTGCTTTGAGATGCTGACATTGGGCTCTGGACCGCCGCCCGTCTGCAAGGATCTGGGCTGGTACCAGGGCAATGTGAAGATCATCGCATGCGACAGCCTCCGCTCCGTTGAGCTATATAAGGCGGCGGTGGCAAAGCTGGGGGAGATTTATCCCGGCGCAAAGCTGATTGCCGTCGATTGGAACGAGGTGCCCAGCAGACCACGCGCCCGCGTCTGGATTCCGGCTACGATTAAGGAGCCGGAGCGCATCTTAAAAATGCTGCAACTGTGCAACCCGCAGCTGCCAACGCACGATTGGAGAGTCGTGAAGGTGGAGACCAACGTGGGCCCCACAAATCAGGCGGTGCTGGTGCTCAACAGGGAATCGCTCGCCCTCTTGGAGGCGACCAAAGGAGAGATCAATTTCGGATTCAGCTCGGTCACCGTTAAAGTCTACAAATCGGATGCGACTAACAAGGGACCCGATGAGAATGCGGTCGAACTGGACTCGGAGATCGAAGAGCCCGACAATGAAGCCGAACTGGATGGTTATACATCGGACACCTCCATGCTGGCACGGGAGCTGCAAGCGCTGTCCCATGACGATCGCGATGACGACGACGACGACGACGATATTCTTCTCGATTGCTTTTGGGACAACCCAGGCAACGATTTGTGTTTGTCCTCTGCTGTGACGGAGAAACCTGTACCAAAGCTAAGGTGACGAAGCAGTCTTATTGATTATTAATAATAATTTATACTCGTTCACCAAGTGAAAAGACGGTATCAGGTTTATGCTTTCGAAACTATAGCCCCTTATTTTGAATATCCCATAACTCTGTCAAAACTGAACCGATTTTTATGTTTGATGGCATTTTGGTCACCATTTGTCCTCTAGACTGATTCTACATTTATTTTTTTTTGCATATTTGAAAATTAAATTTTTTTGTTTTTTTTTGAAAAAAATGAGGTGGTCCCCCCTTTCTCAATTTCGAAAAAATTGTTTTTCAAAAATTTAAAATTGCGAATTTTCATGTTTAATCGATTGCGGGTATCACAATTAGAGTAAAAAACAACATTTAACCTGATTTTGAGGCAGTAAAATTTTTGGTCAAAAATCATGTCAAAATTGACAAAAAATTTGACATGTAAAGTTCTCGGATCTATAGTTCCCTTATTTCAATCTCCCATAACTTTGCCAAAACTGAACCGATTTTTATGTTTGATGGCATTTTGGTCATGATTTGTCCTCTAGATTGGTTCTATATCTAAGTTTTTTGCATATTTGAAAATAATTTTTTTTTTTAAAAATCATGTCATTTTCGAAAAAATATTTTTTGATATTTATTTTTAAATACAGCAATTAGGACAGATCTGATGTCTTCTGCGATGATGCGATCTGACAACCCACATGACCTATGACCGCCAGCACCTCCGATGAAAAAGTTCACTAAAAGCCAGTTTTCGACTTTCTTCTTGGTCGTAAAATTTTTAAATTTAACCAGAATTTATATATATATATATATATATACATATATAAATGTAAATGATTTGTTATATAATTCTGATACGATCCCATAAAGTATATATATTCTCGATTAATTTAATTTTCTGATATATTAACCTCAATAAGTTCAATTTTTCCTCATTTTCTTTTTGACTAGCGTAGTTTTTTTTTGTTTATTTTTTATTATACATAAATAATATGGATTCACATAGTATAAATTGAGCCTTATAAAAGCAGAATAATTTATTCTACCACTGGGAATTGGCAGGGAGCAGGAAGGGGGGATGGGGCGTTGGGGTTGGGCTCAAATGAGCAGCATTCCCCGTTTCCGGTTACGGTACTTCACATCGATCGCCGGGGTAAGTGGTTGAGCTGGTAAATGTGCTTGCTTCATAATTATGCCTGGGTTAGTGTCATCTCTATCTACGATTCCAAAATAAATATTCCTTAGGGACTAGTGCGATAAATAGTTGCTCATTGCATGAGGACTGGGCCTAAATGCAATTCGACCACAATAATCATAATCGATTGCCACAAATTGCGATCCGATTTGTCAACAGGTAAACTCCATCTCCGTCTCCGTCTAATTGTTGGTGTGGGTGTAGTAGAGGACCGTGTTCCCGGGCAGCTGCCAGTGCGAGGCCTTCAGTTCGATCAGCTGGAGCAGAGTGCGGCGTATGGCGGCCGCTGCGTCGCCGGCGTTGAGGAACGCGTCACGCACCAGGGACATGAGCAGCTCCAGCTGCTGCGGCAGCTGCTGTTCCATGTCCTGGCCGATGCAGGTCAAAACATAGAACAGGCACTCAATCTGCAATGAGGCAAACTTAGCGGAATCCAACTGAAGAAGTCTGGTGTGAAGCTTACCTCGGACAGGGAGCGGACAGGTGGACGCACACAATCCTCACAGCACTTGGACAGCAGGCTGAGCAGCACCAGGGGCGGTGGTGTGCCCTCGCTGTGGGTGCGCAGTTGGAGCTGGCGGCGTTTCAGCTGGCAGAACATTTCCGTAAGAAATGCCATGAAAGCCGTAAAACGAACCCGCGACGGCGACTTCATGCCCTGAATGGCGAATAGCAACTGATAGAGAACAAAACAAACAATATAAATAATTATTTTATATATATTAATATTAAATAATTAATAAATCCAAAAAAAATTTAACTATTGCAATTGAATTTAACAACTCAAATTCTACAGACAATAACTCAGTAAAAAAAAATTGAGCATAAAAATTAAAAAAAGGGTATTGTCGCGGCGGTATTCATGTATAAACTAAAAATTCGTTTTCAGCAGCCAAAGCTAATAACACATACATACATATGTATATACACACATATGTATATAAATGCCCCATAGAGTAATAAATAACAAAGAGGAGAAATATGAATCACAAGCTTTTGCTCAAAATGATTGGCGGCAACGATGCGGTTGCAAACACAAAATGAAAACAATTTAATATTGTCTATGCGCCCATCTTCACAAACCATCCTCACAACATAAGTCTTCTTCTTCTTGGTCTTGTTGTTGCATCCTATGTTAAATTTGGTTGTGTGTTGAATTTACTTTGCACACCAATCGCATCTCTGACCGCGGTTTTTGCAATGGTAATAAAAGCTCGGATCCATATTTCTGCTCATTGTTCTTTATAACTCTATGTTTATTACTCTATGTCGGGTAGCCGAGCTGAGAGCCCTTTTTTTTACGCTCTTTAAATTGTGAGAGAGCGCAAGTGCACCGCGATTTTGTTTTCGTTCTCAATTTTACAAATAATCAAGCGTTACTCATTTTAGTATTTATATTATCTTTGGTTCAGCTGAGAATTGTGTGGGTATTCTCACCTTTTCGCGTTCCTGATACCACTGGCGGCAGGTGTTGAGCAGCGCCTCCAGAAACGTCTCCTTCTGCTCCTTGGCGATGATGTTCAGGCAGAGACGCGAAATGGGCAAAGCAAATCGTCGACTCTCGACGGCCCGTTTGATGAACTGTGACGTCAGCTCCATGAGGCAGCGCGAATTCAACTGATTGGGATCCTCCAATGCAGTTTCGATCAGTGCCTGTATTTCCGGCGTAAATTGCCCAATGTCCGCCACCTCGTTGCCCAGGCCCAAACCCAATCCGGCCAGGCCGCGGGTGAGCGCATCAGCCGACGACAGCGACTTGGAGCGCTGCAAAGCATTTCCATTTATATACGGATCGATGCCATTCAGTTGGTATTGTTGCTGTTGGCCATTGTTGTAGTGAGTGTTGTTGTTGTTGCTGCCGCCGAACTGGCTGTGCTGCGCCGACTTCTGACCCCGGGGCTCCGGCGCAAACTTGACCCGATTTGTCGACTGAAATAGCAGAATGTAAATCAGATTTTAAAACAATTTTTTAAAATTTATTTTACATTTTCGGAAACAACTTTAAAATGTACTTTTTTAAAGCTATATCATTGTATATTTATTTATATTTAGTTGATCAACTAAAAAGTTCTCAGACATGTTGAAAATATATCATAAATTGTAAGCAATATGCTTTAAACAAAAATATAATAAAAATGTTTCAGTTTTGGAAATAAATACATAACCAAAACAAATAAAATACCTAAGCAATAAAATTGTATAATAAAAGAACAGGCGTCTTTTTGTAAAGGAAGAAAAGTGAGGCATATACATTTAATTAAATTAATTTTAAATTAATAAAATAAATAAGAAAATTTTTTTATTCTGAATCTAGATTCAAATAGGGCTTTGAATAAATAAAATTGTACTTCTTTATAAACCAGCGAATTTTCCCTTTACAAAAACAACAATTTTTTAAGCCAAATTTTTGCATTGGTAAACGAAAGTGAAAATTGAACAAAATGGACAAATTTTTTTTTAGCAAAAAATATTTATATTAAATTGGAGCTGGTCTGATAAAAAAAAACTGAGAACAAAAATGTAAATAAATAAAATTTGTTTTAGAAATAGATGCAATGATTATTAATACTTGTAAGATAGATTTTTATTTTTATGGTTATTATTTTTATTATTATTATAACAGAGCACTTACATGGAGAATGTTGCCGCTGGATGGTGAGTTCATGAGCGGTATCTGTCCGGCCATTGGGCTGATTGGATGCGTTACCAATATGGATCGATGATGGGCACCCTTGAGGCTGTTCATCGCCGGCATGTTGCCCAGGGAGAGGCCCGCCTGGCGTCTGTTGAGGATGGCGTTGGAGGCAGCTGCCACATATTGTTGTTGCTGCTGGAGGAGACTCGGTCCGCCGGCCGTTGGGAAAATTAGGGACGAACTGGAAGAATGTTGTAGATTGTGGTTTAGCTCTGCAAGAAGATGGGCAAGAGGGGTAAAGTTTGGCATTAAAAATGGGTTTGGCGTTACCGATTACTGTTAAGTGCCTCAGCCGGTGGCGTCGCACGTGAGTTGGTCGTCATTGTGAACTCCTGGGCATTTATGTTCAGTTTGTTCGAGACACCACCATCACCAACACCACCACCAGCACCGCCACCAGCACCACCAGCACCGCCACCAGGCACAGTGGCTAATTCGCAGCCGCGTACATCTGACAACGTGCAATTGAACATTTTAAGATACACACGACAAGGGAATACAAAAGTTCAAGTATGTTTGATGATTGTTTTTGATTTTTTGGTTTTTTTTTTGTGCAGGGTATATCAATCAATTATGAATTTGACATATATATGAAAAGAAGAAGAAAGAGAACAGTCACAAAATAAATATTGTAATACTATAAGTTATGCATTTGTTTTAATCGATATTGCTGAGCTATTAAAGCAAGTTGCAAATAAATCTGCTCGGTTCGAGAGTATATGGAAAAATAATAGGGCATTATTGTGTTCTCAAATTCGAATTATTTAATGTTATAAACATGTTATTGTTCATAAAACATCGATGCCTTGTAAAACAATAAAATATAAAATTAAAAAAAAAAATAATAATAAATTCTAATTGAAGTCAAGGTTGAAATATTTGTTTTAAGAAGCAAAGTATTACAGGACATAATATATAATGTAAAGAAAGTTTTTATATATTTTTTAATTCATGTTCCCTTTAAAGACAATTCTAGTTAAGAAAGTTAAATATTTATTATCTCTTTTCAAAATCAAGTAATGCCAACATGCTTAACTGCAATTCTCTCTTTTTAACATTTACATAACAGAAATTAACTAACAGAAATTAACTAACGGCACAAAGATCAAATTTTAACAGCATTTAGCATTGTTTTCAAGTTCTGTCAATAAATAAACTAATAAAATGAAGAAAAATAAATTTAATTCAAAGTTAGATATTCTCTTTTTAAAAATTGACTATCTTTAAATAAAAAAATAAATTGAATTAAATAATTTATTATTTTACAAGGAACAAAACTAGGAGAAGTCAATTGAAGTTGTGTGTTTAAATTTAGAATGTTGATAAAATAAACTAATAAAATGAAGGAAAATAAATTTAATTCAAAGTTAGATATAGTTTTTACAACTTGTTTAACTTTAAATAAATAAAATAAATTTAATTAAATAATTTATTTTTGACAAGAAACAAAACTATCAGAATTTTAAATTTCAAATAGATAGCATTTAGCGAGGTAGCAAGCTAAGCTTATTGGCCATATAAAAGATAAGAAATATATATATGTATATATTTTTTACTTACTTGGTGGTCTGTATATATCCATTGCGGGCTTTCCACGCATTTGTCCCGGCTGATTTCCCGGCACATTGAACGCCAGACTGCGCCTTTTGTTAATGTTCTATAAACAAGTGAATTAATTACTGATTTTTGTAAATATAAATTTGATATTAACCTGTTGATTTGAGGTGCGCACAAAGCTGCGCTCTCTGGAAATAACGCCGGGCATCATCGGTTGAAAATCGGGCGATTTGCGCACCTTTCGAGCATCATTCTGTTGTTGATTATTATTATTATTATTAAATGTGGCCGCTGAGATTTCCATTTTCTCGGCCATTGTAATTGAAAACCCTAGTCTTTGGCTTAGCTTTCTTTTTTAAATGTTTTCGAAAAAACTTGGATTATTCACGTAACCGTCTCTTTAGTAATCGGGTATACTTGGAATAAACGCCTATATATGTTTTTTCAATATTTGAGTAAAGTTGTACATATCACAATTCTTGTTTTTTGTTTTTTTATTTTTTTTTGTTTTGTTTGCTTGTTTGTTTTTTTAATACAATTATTTAGGTTTAATTTGCTTTCGTAGTCTTAGATGTAAGACAAATAGTATTTCTTCCTTGAATAAGTATTAGCGTGGTCTGAAATTTGAAAGAGATTTATGTTGGAAATAATTAAACAATAGAAAATTCAAATTCAAGTGGGAGTTGTTCTGAAACCGAAGAGTCTGCGGAAATTTATCTTTCTTTTTTTTAATTATCAATAATTATTATTAATATTTATCGTTTTTATGACAAAAGCAGAATTTTGTTAGCGTTTCCCTAAAACTTTTTTTTAAAGATGGTTAAATTATGTTATATCCTAAGTTAATTAAATGGTAGTGTGTGGTGCAGTCGATATGAATTGTGCAGCTAAAGCCGAGAGGTCAGGGCGGTTCAACTTCCGGCGCGGAATCTTTCTTTTTTCGTTGGTAATTATTAATTAAATTTCTCTCATCAAGTGTTGAGAGTTTCTGTGTATGTTTAAAATGCTGGGTATCTCCTAGTCGGGCAGTGCCGACTAGAGCAGTCTTACTTGTTTTTAGCAAAGACTGTGTGTCATATTTTCGACAACAATTCAAGTGCTTTGCAGAAAGAGAAAAGCATCAACTATTTGCGCTCTTGATCGATCGGTTAAACACACACACTCCGAGAGTTTATATACATATGTATATGTATATATCACATATGTACTTCATAGGTACATCCACACTCTGTTAACCGGCTTTGCGGCTGCGCGTAGGAGTGCATCTGGTTTTAAGGCCGCGACTTCAACTGAATGACATCAGCTATGAGCAATTTTGTCTAATATTTCAGCGTTTAAAGTACCCATAAATAAGATCGTGTGTGTGTGTTTGTGTGTGTGTGTATTTGAATGCTATTTTCGTCTTCTCGAAATGCACATACTCTAATAAACAAATCAGTTCTATGATAGTTTTTGTATACAAACAATCGACAACTTTTAAAATAATGTTTATGAAAACATACAATATCTATTTAAGAACAGTTTTATTACGCGCTACAGTAAAAGCTGCGTAGAGTGCACATTATCACAAAAACAACAAAAATTGTAAAAATAATTCGTTAAAAGATATTCTACCTCTTGGTTCACACAAAAACATTTTTTATATTAACTTTCGAATGTAAAAAATATAAAAAATGTAATATATAGGTTCGAGCCGTGAACCGAACCACCTTGCAATTTATGATTTAAATACAAAAATAGTTTCTAGCGCTATTCAATTGGATTCCACCAAGAAAAACCTCAAGAGTTCGATCACAAATTGAACCAGCGCTTATAAACAGAATTATTGCAAACAGCTGTGAAAGATTATGTCAGAGTTTATAAGAATACTAATTAAAGTGCGATAGATGTGAGTCCAGTAGAAGATTGTCCGAACACTTTCAGTGACTGATGCTGATGTGACTAATGTGTGAATAATTGTTATACAAATATTTAGTATTTAAAATTATAATCATCAGTTAAAATGTTGTGCATACAGATATTTGAATGAGTTTGAATCTTCGGAACGAAAAGTATATATATGTAGGTTTAAAGACTGAATGAAAAACAAAAAAGTGTTTTTTTTAACAAGAAAGAAACTAGTTTAAAGTTGGGAGGATGTGCTGATCAGCAATCAGTCAGTCAATAAGGTTTAGTTTATATTAAATATTTTTTTTAAGGAATTGCTGATCACCAATCAGTCAGTCAATAAGGTTTAGTTTATATAAAATATAATTTTTTTATTTTGATTTTTTTCAATGTGCTTAGCTTACCTTTTAATGCAAAATAAAAATCATCCAATAATTTGTTTTGGGGATTCGTTGCTGTTGTTCAGCTTTTGTTTATCTGCTTCTCTCTTCACACTCTTTTTTTGCCTTATAATTCGGTCTCTCTTCTCAAGTTCTTTAGATTAAAAGTGGTCGTAGTGGGTTCTTCGCGTCGTCGTCGTCGTCGTCTTCGTTGTGATATTCGTAAAGATATGCGCTTTATTCATTAACTGTTTGTAGATACGCTCTTCGTGTGTCGTTTAATTATGCTCGGCACATACGCTAACAATAAATCCAAAAACAAAAATCATTCTTTTTTTATAATTATTTTTTTTTAATTATAATTCGCAGTCAGGCAATGCATGCCTTATAGACAAACTATGAGTAAGTGAATTCTTTGCTTAACTTTTGGATCGTCGCACTCCCAACACAGGCACACACACACAGATACACACACACAGACACACACACACACGTACACTCATTGGATCAGATACAGAGAGACGGCGCAGAAACAATTGATGATTGTCTTGTTATTCTTTACAGTTGCTGCCGCTTGCTGTTTTTATTCAATTTTTTTTTGTTCTGTTTAGCGAGCAGCTGTTTACGAGTTGGATGAGTCAATGGGAGCGGGTGGAGCCGGCTGCGGCTGCTGCTAGTTTGGTTGGTTAAGTATACGCACCGTTGACGCTGACGTCGTCTATTTTTGGTTTGTTGCTTTGCGCTTGTTTCCTAGCTCGTTGTCAATTGTTATAGTTGCTTCATTCGCCTAATTTTCGTTTATACATATATTTTTTATTTTTTATATACATATACATATATATATTTTTATTGTTTTTGTTTTATTCGTTTTTTAGATCGCTCGCTAGTTCTCTTGGCTATTACTCACACACACACACACGCACACTTACAGGCACGTTGTGTCGAATAAAGCATGGATATTAATTTTATTTTTATGCGCGCTTTTGTTTTTCTTCAAATTCTGCGTCGTATTTATACGTTTATATATCCAACTATATTTTTTATACATTTGCGAATTATTCACATGTGCCGCATACTCGTTCATATACATACATATTTCTCATTTATGGATGCTATATATGTATATATATGTATCTATACTTAATACCCTCTAAATTTCCGTTTCCGCCAAATGACGTCGGTTTCTTCTATTTGTTCATTAATTTTTTTTGCTTTTGGTTAAGAAGCAAATATTGCCAGTCAAGTGAATTATTATTTATTTATTCGTATTGTGTGACTAAGTATTTGTATTGGACCAATATGATTTCCGTTTGGTGAGCGCTCCGCTATTTATAAATATAATTCGGCTTGTCTGAACGCCCAAAAATCTTATGTATGTGCTCAATATGAATCACATAATAGCAAACGAGTCGTTAGAGCAAAATAGAATTAACCAAACCAAAATAAATACATATATTCTTTATTTAAATCACATAGAACTTTCGATTTCTTACTGCATTTATTACAGAGGCGTTTACTTTCGATGCGCTTAATCTGTTCGTTATTATTATTTTGTTCAATGTGCAGATATGTATGTATGTATGTGCGTATGTTTGGTTGGTTGGTAATGTGAGTATCGTTTTGTCTTCTACACTTGACGCAGGGTTTTTTTCTGTGTGGTACAAAATCAGCGTTTCAACTTAAAAATTAAATCATCGGCGCGAGCGATCAGTTAAAGACTAAAACTTGATGAATCGCCGCCGCACCGAAAAGCTCTTGAATTCTGTTCGCGAGAGCGAACGCCCAGCGTGTGATCTCTCTCTGTCTCTCTCTTACTGAGAGAGTGCGATGAGAGCGAGAGCAGTTCGTGAATACGAGGGTTGTCGAGTTTGTTTTGATTCGTTAAACGTGATGATTCAAAAGAATTTGCCATTGGGTATGCACATAAATTCAACAATAGCTGTACAATTATTTAATTCCTGAAAGCCAATTGTACCAATAAATTAAAATCGCTCAATTTATTGTGTGACTGTCAATGTTAACTTATTACTTATATTTCTTTTGTAGAAAATATAAATAGTTTTTTTATATGTTTGAATAAATAAAAAGCTTGTAACAATTCAAATTTTTATAACTGGCATTTTTGGTAAAAAAAAAAATGATTTCAAAACAGTTTGAATTAAGCTCTGATAAAATTGATGACAACTTAGAGTAGTATGGACGAATTTTAAGAGTTCTCATTTATATAAAAAAAAAGTTTTTAATAAATGAGTTTAAAATATAATTAAAAAATTTGTTTGTTTTTTCTCAGAAAAGTCAAAAGTCCAAAAAATGTCCCTCCACCATGAACAAATATCTACTGAAATAACTTTATTTGCGGTTGATATTAAAAGGAAGTTCCCATTCCCTTTTGAATAAATTGTGTGTATGAACAGACCGCTGTCACTTAATCCTTAAATTGTAAATAGCCAACAATTGAGCTTAAATGTGAATATATTATAATTTAATAAAATATTGTTTCTTAAAATTAGACGAAAATGATATGAGCAAAACGCTCGCTAATAATTTAAGTATACATTTTAAAATAAGTAAATGATACGCTACAATAAACAGTGTTGGTAAATGGAAAGTGAGTCGCCCAAACGGGTGTCTAACAAGCCTACTTTGTCGACGGATCCAAGGAGTTATTCAATGAATTATTTAACTGCTCCTCCTCATCCTTGTCCAGGCCCAATGCCATTGTTAACAATTTGACCACGCAACGTTGTTCGTGGACCTCGCCCTTCTCGGTGGATGTAATATCCTTTTCTAGTTTTAGCTTCTCTTCGGCAGCCATTAAAATGCCCTCCTCAATGGTGCTCTCCGATATTAAACGGTAGATGGTGACTGGTCGACTCTGCCCCATGCGATGGCAACGGTCCTCAGCCTGTTTGTCATTGTAGGGATTAAAGTCAATGTCGTGAATAATGCAGGTATCCGCTGCCGTCAAATTGATGCCCACACCACCGGCCTTGGTTGACAATAGAAATACAAATATATTGTCATCGACATTAAAGTCTGTGATCAAATCCTGCCGTTCCTTAACAGCCGTTCCGCCATCCAATCGACAAAATCCATGCTTTCGTATCCTTAAATACTCCTCCACAACGTCCAGCATCATGGTAAACTGACTAAACAGCAGTACACGATGACCCTCGGCCTTCAATTTGGGCAGCAACGTGTCCAGGTACATAAATTTGCCCGAATCACATATTAAATTATCTGGAATCGTCACATCATAGAGCTCCTAATGGGATATGTAGACGTTAGTCTGGGTACGGTAGAAATATAAAAACACTTTGATGTGACTTACATATTTGTGGCACAACTGATAAACCTGGAAATCGGACATGATGGCCAACTCCTCGAATATGTACTGCTCATTGGTTTTCTTGTAGGAACTGACGCGTGCCAGACGCTTCGAGAAGCCTCGCAAATCCTCGTCAGAGAAATAGTGTCGCATTAGCAGCGGATGGTTGGCCATGCGTCGCATTTCCATCATAATTGCCACACCGGCACGATCGCTGCTGCTGCAAATTTCGCCCTTGTTGTTTGAATAATATTCAACCAGCTCCTTATAATATTGCTTCTGTGAGGCGCTCATTGGAACTTTTTCCTAGAATCGAATTTAGATGTCAACATTTAATTTTTGATGCGAATTTATATATATTAGGCTTTAGGCGCATACCACGCAGCTGTGCTTTTTAGGCAAATTATTTAGCACATCCTTTTTTAAACGCCTCAAAACAAATGGTTTCATAATGCGCTTGGCGCGTTGAACTTGAGTTTCTTGGAACTGGGAAACTTCCTCTTGATCGCCATCAGTTTTACTTTTCTGCAGGGCACAAAAACATCATTCCATTAAGCATTTTGACCACTCTAATCTATCTACCACATTTGACACGTACCTTGGCAAACAAAGTTTTGATGTCCTCAATGCTCTTGGCAAAGAATTTCGGCATCACAAAGCACAACAACGAGATCAACTCAAGCAGATTGTTCTGCAGCGGTGTGCCCGTAAGTAGAATGCGCATCTCAGCATTAATTGTGATCAGATTTACATAGCGTTGTGTCGTCATGTTCTTCAGCATGTGAGCCTCATCAAAGATCACATAATGCAGCTTGCAAACGCGGAACATCTTTCGCTCCTCGGGCGTGGATCCAACTATATGGTAGCTGGCAAAATCACAGATGAAGCGACAGCACAATTAAGTTTAAATTGCAAATTGCTTACGTGGTGAGCAGGACATCGAAGCCAGTAAAACCATCCTTGGCGAAGCGGACGCGCATTCTTCGCCGTTCGTCCTGCGAGCCGTGATATTTCTCCACAACCAGACTGGGACACCACTTGGCTATTTCAGCCTCCCAGTTGTCCAGCGTCGACGAAGGCACCACAATTAAGTGCGCTCCTTTGCTCAGGCCGTGTTCCTTGAGGTAAGCGAGAAACGCTATAACCTGTATGGTCTTTCCCAGGCCCATTTCGTCCGCCAAGATGCCGTTCATTTCCTGCTTGTGCATTACGGTCAGCCAGTTAAGGCCAATTATTTGGTAGTCGGCCAATTGCAAACTGTAATATATCCAGAAATAAGATTAGAAAAATGTACGCAACTGGTAGGCGGATCCACGTGACGTTTTTAGCGTTTTCCAGAGAGCAAATGGTTTGAATAGAGAAAGACAAATAACTATATCGAGTTCAAATGTCGTCCTGGTTAAGAATTTGTACATATATGCTCTCAGAGTTGGTTCATTTTACGTACTTTATAACAAAATCAAAAAATACCCTTATAATACAATATAGATAATATAAAGAGCCACCCACTTGCTGCTCAGAATCCGAGGCTGCTCTACAATGCCGGCGCCATTGGCAATGGCCGTTTCCAGGCGCTGAACCATACCGTTGCATTTGCTGAGTATGTTGGCAACAGTATTCTGTTTGTTAATCAGATCCTGGGCGTAGTTCAGTAGATCGGCTGATAATCTATTGGCCTCCAGCTTCTGTCGCAAGTCCGCCCAGTCATTGAATGGTCGTATCTCAATAAGTACCGTTGCCTTCTTTTCGGAGAGCGTCTTCACCGATTGCAGTTCAAGAATGCTGGCGGTGTTCATGAACTGAAACACTTTCTTCCGCTGTCCAGTCATTTTGGTGGACATCTCGGTGTCACTGTCATCGCTATCGTACACCTGATCCTTTGACTGCTTAACATCATCATCATCCGAATTGTCGTAGTCCGAGTAATTGCCGCTCGACTTGCTATGCGACTTGGCGCCGCTGCCATTCGAGCTGGGCTTCAGCTTGGCCCTATCGAGGGGCCCATTTTGCGCTTTCGGCTTACAGTGTTCCTTCAGATAACGAATTGCCGTCGCAACGTCCCAGTTTGATCGGGCCAGCGAGTCTTGAATTGCCTAAAATATGCACAAGTCGATAAGCTTAATATACTAATAACAATAAGTTTACATTATAATTATACTAGATTATTATAGCTATGAGAGCTGAAGACTTCAAGGCTCGTCCATGGCACCCGCAGATCAAATTTATTTCAAGTGATCGATAACCCATTTCGAGAGCTAGAGATACCAAACTTGGTATACTATAGCTCTTAAATAATGTATGAATCTATAATCAGGGTATATGCTAGTCGAGTCTCCTCGACTAGGTATCTTGTTTTAACTTTTTATTAAATTGTTTGGACATGTTTTTATATAAAAAATTAAAATTAATTAAAATTTTTTTTTACAAAGGAATCCTGACCTACAATTTCGTTAAAGCCCTTTTGTGCGACGCCACTGTTAAAACAGCTGTTTTCAATGCCGGGCCCGAATCGCCATATTCCGAACACATGTAAGCGACGCGCGCGCTTCGCCCCTCGCACCAAACATAAAGAAAACGAAGAAAGAGAAACCCCAAATCAAATGTTTCACTTACCATCGTATCGTATTGAGGCATTATTTTTGCGGCCGCCATATAACGTTCTTCTTTCTCCTTGACAGTCAACACGAGTTTGGGCTTTTTCGGCGTCTGGCAGTCAGCGCTGTCGCTGTCACTGTCCGCCATCACCTGGATGCGTTTCTTGCCAGGCACACGTTCTGCAAATGCAAAACAAATTCCATTTTATGCAGCAAATATAAAAGAAATAATAACAATGCCTACCAGTTCTGCCCAGACTGGCAGCTGCGGCAGCAGCATTTTTATTTATGCGAAATTGTCGCAAATCGTTTATGCTGGATTTGGAGACAGATGGTGCTGGGCTTTCCGACATGTCTGGGGCGAGCCGAATGGTGAAGAATTGTCAACGTTTTATTTATTTATGGTAATTTCAATTTGTGTACAATTTTGCATTTACTAGTGTACAAACTTTCCTACAACTTTTTACACTCACAATTTACACAAATAATGTGAGTACTCGCAGTTGCACACAAATCGCAATCGATAACGATATGCGTGCAAAACTGTTACCTGTGCGTCAGCCCTGTGGACCAATCGAAAGTTTTGCGACGCTTTATGCATCCCTTGTCGAATTTTTTCCAGTAGTGTGTGAGAGAGGTTAATTGAATATTTATTTTGTTTTTGCCAAAAACTATCAAACGTTTTTCAACTTCGACAAAGAAAAAAGTCAAACATGGCTGGCGGCAATACACCGCGTGTTATACAGGTGACCAATATTGCGCCGCAGGCCACTAAAGATCAGATGCAAACGCTTTTCGGCAACATTGGCAAAATTGAGGAGATCCGACTGTACCCCACCATCCGGGACGTCTCCTGTCCCGTACAGTCGCGCATCTGCTACGTAAAGTACACGGAGACGAGCAGTGTACCAGTGGCCCAGCATTTGACAAACACCGTCTTCATTGACCGGGCGCTTATCGTGATCCCGGTGCTGGCCATACCCGAGGAGTACCGGGCACTGGAGATGCTAAAGAACGGCACCATTGTGCCGGGCCTCCAGAAACCGGACTCCAAGCTGCCGCCGGAAGTCATCAATCGCATTGAGGGCCAGCTGCCGCAGCAAGTCATCAAGACATACGATCCCAAGCTGATTGAGTTTAATCTGCCGGAGTATCCAGCGTTGCCCTCGTTCTACGATGCGCGCAAGATCGAGGAAATCCGGCGAACCATCATCGTGTGCGATGTGCGCAACGAGTGGCGCCTGGACGATCTTATGGAGTGCTTTCAGCGCGCCGGCGAGGTCAAATACGCCCGCTGGGCGGAGAAGGACAACAAGACGTACTGCATGATTGAGTTCTGCGAGCAGACGAGCGTCATCCACGCGCTGCGGTTGCAGGGGCAGGAGTTCAAGGGCGGCCACCTGAGTGTCTACCATTCAACGTACTCCATCACGAAACCGGAGGCCAAGTCCAATGAGGCGGCCCAGGCCGAAATCGAGGAGGCAATGACAATTGTCAAGGAGGCGCAGAGCATGATCTCGGCCGCCATAGATCCCGTCATCGGCATGCTGGCCAAGGACAAGCGGCGCCGTTCTCGCTCCCACTCGCGTTCCCGCGAGCGCCGCACCAGCAGTCGCTCCCGTTCGCATCGCTCCAGCTCACGGCGGCGACGTCGCTCCGGCACCCGCGAGCGCCGCAGCATCTCCAGATCGCGACGCTCTCGCTCCCGCGGCAAGCACTCATCGCGCTCGCGCAGCAAACGCTCGCGTTCGCGCCATCGTCGCAGCGGCTCTCGCTCGCGCCGCTCGCGTTCCCGCGGCGGCAAGCATTCGCGCTCGTCGAGGTCGCGCGGCAAGCGCTCCCGATCTCGACATCGCCGCAGCACATCGCGCACACGTCGCTCGCGCTCGCATGCAACGGCCGGTGGAACTGCAGTGGTTAGCGCTGCCGGCGGTGGCAATGGCAAACGCTCCAGATCCCGGGAGCGCAGCAAGAAGTCGCATCGCGCCCGCTCCCCGCGCTCGCACAGCAAACGCAGCTCGCCCTCACCGCCAGCTGTGACCAGCAAGTCGCGATCCAGCCGGAGCAAAGATGTTGCCCCTGTTCCAATCAAGTCAACGTCGTCGTCGTCCTCGTCCCGAAGACGTTCACGCACTCCGGACGCACGCAAACTGAAGTCCATTTCGGAGGATGCCGAAGCGAAGAGCGGCGGCCGCAAATCGGTCAGCGTTGAGAAGTCGGACAACATGGATATATCCAACTCACCATAGATAACGTTTATATAAGAAATACAATGCATTAAAGAACGTACTTTCTCCTATTTAAATCGCAGCCAATTTCTAATTCGAGTCTTGTGTTTTGACTCTGCTCTGTTTTAGTTCCGCCTATAAATTTCAATACAAAGTCAAGCATTTCAATTATGTATGTCTATTTAAGCCAATAATACTGAATACACAACTCTAGCCTAAGTTCATAAACTGTTCGACTCTTTCAATTACAGACGGCTTAACTTGCAGAATTACGAGAGAATAACTGAGAAACTAAACTTGAGTTCACAATGCGTATTAAAGGATTAATTAAAATTTAAGCGGATGTCAAGATCGATGTAATTTTTGGGTGAAAAATGTAAATTAAAGGGAATCTTCCATAAAGATTGGATGAAAAACAATTCGTATGACAAAATTCAACAAATTGCAATAATACAAAAAATGCTTTTGTTTTTATTTAAATTTTTATTTTTTGTAATTTTTTGTTGCCGAGTCAAATCATTTTTATCTATCTTTAGAGGAGAGCATCAGTAACCTGTCTGTACAATTTTAAAACTGAGGAGATAGATGGAAAATCGAGGAATCTGAAAACTCTTAACAATTTGTCTGAAATGGGTATACACGAGTACATATTCCAAGTTTAGAGTCTCTAGATTCAATAGGGATACAAACATTTTATAACAATAAAATAAAATCAAATCATTCTTGACATACTGTTGTGCCTTTTCTCTCTGTGCATGAACCAGCTGAAAGTTTGTTTGTGTTTGGCTTTTCTGCCGCTAAAAAGCTTCTCAAAGTAGCGGAGGCGGAGCTTTTACGCTCTACAAAATGTCGGCCGGCCGCGATTTAACTGCAAGTTGACGTCGAGTGTTTGTGGCCAGCGGTTGCACACAGAGAGGGAACGCGAAAGTTTCGGTTTAAATTTTATCAATTTTATTTGCAATTTCTTATCCGTATATTTTGATTGTTCGAACAAGTGCAAAATGTCCGCAGTTACAAAAGGTAAATGAGGTTGTCTTTATTTATGCGAAATAGCTATCAAGATGCTTGAAATGTACAAAATGAACTTTGGACTTGTTGATGAATTATCTGTTGCCGGCGGCCCCCGCGCCCCGCCCCCTTGCCCCCTGAGCGCCGGCAAAGGGGAGCGTCTGCACTTTGGACCTGTTGAGCGACAAGCAAGATTGTTTTTTCGTTAACAATGCCTAATTTGAATACTCATGATAATAAAATCATATATGTATGTATGTACATATGTTTTCTCAACATTTATAATTGATAACCAGGCATCTATATTGTGGCCGCCAAGCGAACGGCCTTTGGCACCTTCGGTGGCGCTCTGAAGAACATCAACCAGACCCAGCTGCAGACGACGGCCGCCAAGGCGGCTCTGGATGCAGCGGGCCTGAAGGGCGAGCAGGTGGACACCGTCATCGTGGGCAATGTGATTGCGGTAAGTGAATATTTGCGAGTTCTTCAGTTTTAATTTAAGAAAATTTGCCATATCATCATAGTCGGTTCACAAAGATGAAAAAGAGAAATTTTGCATTATTATACTCTGCTCGCAAGGGGTATATTGGTTTTCTTCAATTTTGAGAATTGAAACTTGTCAATTATATTCGCATCAGATAAAGATTTCAAATTTTTTAATATGCTCACACTGGGAGTCGAGTATACCCTGAAAATCTCACGGATCAGACTTTTTAAGATCTGTAAAAATCGTTTAGTTAACATTTAATAGAATTAGATTCCATCTTTTAATATTCGGAAAAATAATTTATAAGTTAAACTTGATAAAGCTTGGTAATAAATTATTTTTCTTTTCAAATTATTTTTAGTGAAAATCAAATTTTATAAAGTAAATATATAGTATGTATATAGTATATATATTTTCCATAAAAAAATTTATAACCGGAAAAAATTTCGCTTTTATTAAAAAGCTGAGTTAATAGCTTACTAATATATAAAAATAAAAAAATGTTATAGCCGTAAAAGGTTCCACTCGCATTAAATTAATAAAAATATTTCAGTGTATAGGATATAGTTGTAAACTATTAACCTAATTGTTTTAAACATCACTGGCTTCGGCTAAAACGCCTGCATTTTAAATTTGCCTAATCACTCTCGTTTTCTTGCAGTCCTCATCCACAGACGGCATCTATGTGCCCCGCCACGTGGGCCTCAACTGCGGCGTCCCGATCGAGAAGCCAGCGCTGGGCATTAATCGTCTGTGCGGCTCCGGGTTTCAGTCGATCGTGAATGGTGCTCAGGACATTTTGGTGGGCGGTGCCAAGGTGGCGCTGACCGGCGGTGTCGAGAGCATGTCCCAGACGCCGTTCATAGCGCGCAACATGCGCTTCGGCACCACACTGGGCGGCAGCTACAATCTGGAGGATGCACTGTGGGCGGGTCTGACCGATACCCACTGCAAGCTGCCCATGGCACTGACGGCCGAAAATCTGGCGGATCAGTACAAGATTTCCAGGGAGCGGGTGGATGAGTTTTCGCTGCGTTCGCAGAGGAACTGGGAGAAGGCGCAGCAGGAGGGCGCCTTCAATGCCGAAATTACGCCCATTAAGCTGAAGATCAAGGGCAAGGAGGTTGACTTTGCGGTGGATGAGCATCCGCGTCCGAAAACCACCATCGAGGGCCTGGCCAAGCTGCCGTCGCTGTTCAAGAAGAACGGCGTCGTCACCGCGGGCACAGCCTCCGGCATTTGCGATGGCGCCGGCGCTGTGATCGTTGCCTCCGAGGAGGCGCTAAAGGAGTACAATCTGAAGCCGCTCGCACGTCTCGTCGCCTTCTCGTTTGTGGGCGTCAAGCCCGAGATTATGGGCATTGGACCAGTGCCTGCCATACAGAATGTGCTCCGGGTTTCCGGCAAGAAACTGGAGGACATTGACCTGATCGAGGTAAATCTCCATACAATTAAAATAACATTTGATTAAATTTGAATTTGTTTTTCAGATCAATGAAGCGTTTGCCGCACAAACGTTGGCCTGTGCCGATGCCCTGAAGCTGGACACGACCAAGCTGAATGTGAATGGCGGTGCCATTGCCTTGGGTCATCCCTTGGGCGCCAGTGGCTCCCGCATAACGGGTCATCTGGTGCACGAGTTGCAGTAAGTTGATACAGCACTGATTCCACCATTCTTAACTCCTCTCATGTTTTGTTTCTACTTTTTCTCTTCGCAGACGCAAGAAATTGAAGTATGGCATCGGCTCCGCATGTATTGGCGGTGGTCAGGGCATCGCCCTGCTCCTCGAGGCTGTTTAGGGCGAGCCACTATCTGCATTTACGATTAGATTAAGCCATTTGATTGAAATATATAGCATTACGGATTGATGACAATGTGTTTGGGTTTTATTTTAAAAGATTTTATTTAAACATTTTGCAAAATGGAAGTGCTTTTTTTCAGCTTTCTACAAGAAAGACAACAATTCGTTATAAAATTTATATTTGCGAAATAGCTAAAATGTTTACATCAAGTCAAGATGCGAGTGATGAATGGAATTTGTTCCTCGCACTTTAAGGTAAGAATCTCTTCTAAAGGCTGCTTAACATTACGAGTACATGAAGTTGTTCAGTTCGCCTGGGCGCTGGTGGAGAATAGCGCCAGGACACCGCTCGCCACACCAATCGAGAAGATGTAGTTCACAAATGGCGTCGCATTCTTCAGCAGGAAGAAGCTGATGAAGATGATGATGGCCAAGTAGAGGGCGTTATTGTAGAAGATCGAATATGTAGTGGCCTCGTAGTCGGCAACCTCGTTCTTCTTCCACAGGATGCGTTCGTCCTTCTCCTTGCGCGTGACCTTCTTGTCATCGCCCACCTGTCGGTTAACCTCTCGGGTCACAGCCTCCTCACGACGCACAGCAATCTTGTGCTTCAGCTGGAACTTGATGTTCTTGTAGGCGGTAGCCATCAAATAGGTGCTAGCCGCGGTAACCAGCACGAACAAAATGGAGCTGGGCCACAGGTCCATGTTGTGAATGCGCCAGAACAGCCCTAAATCAGCGACAATAGTCGGTTAGCAGGCGTCGCAGGAAAATCAACAACGTGTCAACTTTACGGTACTTACATATGGGCAGTGCGGAGACGATGAAAGCGTTGCCGTAAAATATGGTCGCCGATTTTGTGCTCACGTTGCGACTGAAGTCCTGCAGCAGCAACTCCTCTTCCTTGGTGAAGCCAGACGATTGCACTTTTTGTTGCTTGCCGGAGCCCATTTTTCGTGTGTTTTGTGTGAAACGCGTTAGTGAAAGTTACAGCAATGTAGCCAGGCCAACGAAGAATAAGCCCAAAGCGTACACGAAGGCAGTCGAATCGGCAAAGTGACAGCTGAGGCGTAGTGACGTGTAAGCTAAATGTCAAAATACAAAGTTGCTGAGCGATATGAACTTGGCCAGTTTACACTTGGTTCAATTCGCTCAACTGGTTCATGCTATTTCTTCCTGAACAGAGAATACGCTAGATTAACTTGGGTCTTAGTTGTCGAAGACGTACCGTTTGAAATTCTTCAATAATTTACTAACTTGTACAATAAAATATATTTTCCTAATTTTATTTCTAACTGATTTGGATTGTTTCATTTATCGACCTAAAACGAACCAGTTCATATCATGCAGTCCTAGCACAACCGATACTAATAATCGATTAATTTCAATTAATAGTAGTGCAACAGGTTCTGTAACAGCTGTTTTGATTAAAAGTTTAAACATTGAGGTGATTTTAATTAAGAGTTTTCCTCGTACGCTAATAAACCACCATTGGGGGGTAGTTAGGAAACTGCAAAGTAATCCTAAAAATGAATTGTTCAATACGTAGAGCACTTACCTTATTAAACTAGCCCAATATAACTCCGCGTCCAAAGGTCGAATTTGTTGTTGACATGATCAGAAAATTTTCTTTTAAAGAATGATGCGCTCAAAGTTCCTCAGCCTGGTGCCCCGTGCCACGGACGTGTGCCGGCACATGGCCACTGCCACAAAGCTCACCACCGTCCAAGTTGATGAGAAAACCGGCATTGCCACCCTCACCATGAACCGGCCGCCCGTAAATGGCCTCAACTTGGATTTGCTGCGCGATCTACAGCAGTCAATTGAGGAAATAGAGGGCAACAAAAGTCGCGGCCTCATTCTGACATCCGTAAGCTGACTTAAACATATATATGCTTAACCTATGTGCGTTTAACAATATCACATTTAGTCAAATCCAACAATATTCTCCGCCGGTTTGGACATACTCGAGATGTATAAGCCGGACAAGGAGCGCATTCGAGCATTTTGGACCGCACTGCAGGACGTTTGGTTAGCTCTCTATGGCAGCAATATACCCACAGCGGCTGCCATTAACGTAAAACATTTCAAATCACTTTGGAACATATTTTTAAATTCACCTTTTTTTCGACAGGGCCACTCTCCGGCTGGAGGCTGTTTGTTGGCCACGTCCTGCGAGTATCGCGTTATGCTGCCAAAATTCACAATTGGCTTGAACGAAACGAAACTTGGCATTGTGGCACCAAAATGGTTTATGTCGACCTTCCTTAGCGTTTTGCCCCGCCGCGAGGCCGAACGTGCACTTAACCAGGGACGCATGTTTACCACCGAGGAGGCCCTGCAAATCGGCCTGGTTGACGAAGTGGCCAGCAGCCAGGAGGAGGCATTGGCCAAGTGTGCCCAGTTTATTGGCACATTTGCCAAAGTCAATCCGTTGGCACGTTCGCTGAGCAAGCAACAGTTTAGGGCTGCCGATTTGCAGGAGCTGGAAAAGGGACGTATCCAGGATTTGGATAAGTTTCTGTTCTTTGTCAATCAGCCAGCTGTGCAGAACGGACTGGGGCTGTATTTGGAAAGTCTGAAAAAGAAGGCCAAGAATTGAACACTCGTTGCCTTTGAATTTTGAATCTAACTCTATTTTTCTCGTCAAATACTGTTTTTATACATTTGAAACATATAACACTAAAATCTTGTTTTGTAAATTAGCTTTGTTTTTGTGTCCATTATTTGGTTCAAAAGTCCGCTATGCTCTTTTTTTGAACCAATGGAATGGAACAAGTTTAGTTCTTCTTCTTACTCGCATGATCAACGCATGGTACGAAGCAGAAACCGTGACGTCACAAGCTCTGCCTGAATGCCTGAAAGTTTGAGCATAGGTAGCGACCTTATCATGTGATCAACAGTTCCCAAAATGCTGCGTAGCCAAACAAAACTGCTGGATTTGGGCAGGCGCCAATTGCCTCACCTGTGCAGATCGCTGGCAAATGGGCGCAAGCTCACCCTGGTTGAAGTGGACGATCAGACGGGCATTGCGACGCTCACATTAAACAGACCGCCCGTGAACAGCTGCAATTTGGAGCTGCTGCGGGATCTGGACGAGTCCATCAGGCAGATTGAGTGCAACAAGAGTCGCGGCCTCATACTGACATCGGTGAGCTGTTTACCAACTGCCTGATTAACTAGCCATATTCCCCGTCTTTCGTCTCACAGTCCAACGATAGGGTTTTCTCCTCGGGGCTGGATCTCAATGAACTGTACAAACCGAACCAGGAGCGTTTGGTGGAATTCTGGCGAGTACTGCAGAATATGTGGCTGGCTCTATTCCAGTCCAGTGTGCCCACAGCAGCGGCAATTAATGTGAGTATTCCAACAATGCTTAGTTAGTGCTACTGCATTGATAATTAAGAAGAGATTCGCTCAAGAGCTTTCACTCAATATACTTGATCTGCGCCAATAAGGTTGATAACACAAAATGCAAACACAAATTTTATTTAATGTTGCGGTATTCTATTACCACCAGGCCGGCTTATTTTTGTTGTTGCATTCTGTGATAAATTTGCAAACCAACCTAATCTACCAATGGGAGATAAACTATATAACTGTCATCACCGCATCTCTCTCTTTCACACAACAGGGTCACGCCATTGCCGTTGGTTGTGTGCTGGCAACGGCTTGCGAATACCGCGTCATGTTGCCGAGCTTTAGCATTGGCATCCATGCCACCAAATTTGGGTATGTGGTGCCGCCGTTTATAGTAAACTCATATCTGAGCGTCCTGCCGCCTCATGTCGTTGAGCGTGCGCTGCTGCAGGGCAAGCTTTTTTCCACCGAAGAAGCCTTGCAGGTGAATCTCATTGATGAAGTGGCCGCGAGCAAAACTGAGGCGCTTTGCAAGTGCGCTGAATACATTGGCAGCTTTGCGCAGACTCAGCCTGAGGCCCGAACACTGACCAAGCGCCAGTTTCGTGCTCGATATGTGCAGCCATTGATCAACGATCCAGAGGGTCAACTACGCGAGTCCCTGGAGTATATAAACACCCCATCGTTTCAGCAGGGATTGGAAGAGTATTTAGCCAATCTCAAGAGCAAGGGCAAAAAGTGATTTTGGGTACCATATGCAACTTTCTGTGTTAATCGGTGCATTTAAAGGGATGCGGGTTTATTATTAGAATAATGGTGGTATTTGCTAATGCAAACAAAATGGTTTTGTTTTTTGTTTATAAATATAGCATTTATTGATGGGCAGTTTTACAGCTGAAAAGACGTTAAGGAATGTGGAAATGCAACCTTGCTATTTGCATCGATTTTGCAATTATCGGGTATGGACAATCGATAACAACGCAACAGGTTCCGCAATTTAAGTCTTATATTTTAAAAGCTAAGACGTTTTAATTTGTTTTGATAAATACATTTAGTGTATATAAATATAATAAAAAACTACATGTTCCACAGGATTAATGTTTAATACAAAACTTACCTATCTTTAACGGTTCATTGGATTAGCTTACATGTGCAAAAACTATTTTATTTAAACAAAAAAGTTGTTGAGCTTGTGCCAGGATATTTATGGTGGAAGTTAATGATATAACTGGAATATATGTACCGAAAATAAATCGGACATAACGGCGCCTAATGTGGAATGGTAATGAAATAATAAAAACATGTATGTATATTTTTAAATACTATATTTAAGGGTCTCTTTTAGGACTTAAATTTTTGACCGTGTTTATTGCTCCTTCATTAGCAACTCCATATGAATCTCCTCTGGCAGCTTAGCCATGGCCTCCGTCATCATTTCCATAAAGGAATTTATTTCCAAGATTTTGGCACGATGTCGCTCGATTTCCTCTCTGTTAAGCTTGCCCACTAAGTGCTCGATAGACTCCTTGCTCCTGGTGGCCATGCGATCTTCGCGCTCCTCGATGCGTGCCGTGTGCGTGGCTTTCATGTCACCGACCAGACTCAATAGGGCATCCCGATCATCGATGCAGAGAAGCAGCTCGTGAGGCACTGCGTCCAGATCTTGCAGCGCCAGCTTGTGCGATATGAAACGCGACACCAGGTCGGTCATGTTGTCC
This sequence comes from Drosophila nigromelanica, assembly GCA_004149465.1. Classification (NCBI taxonomy): domain Eukaryota; kingdom Metazoa; phylum Arthropoda; class Insecta; order Diptera; family Drosophilidae; genus Drosophila; species Drosophila nigromelanica. Next base: position 47,227 of record SCDS01000684.1, read on the forward strand.
GAGAAGTGCTCACAAACATCGCGCAGTTGCAGAAAGTAGAGTTGTGCCTCCTCCACAAAGCTGGACATCAAGCGTGTGATTCTCCGCTCAAAGTTCAGTATGGATTCCTGAGGAAGCAGGCGTTATTACTCGTATCACACCAGCTTTCACTCACCTATTCACCTCGACAGCCTCGTGCAGATGCACCTCCTGTGCCATCAGCTTGTGCCACATCTCGTCGAGCGCATCGTCGAATTGTGCATTCATTGCGTCCATCGATTCGCACAGCTGCAAATGCTCCGGCGCATCCTCCTCGCAAGTCTCCAGTTGACGCAAGGTGACATTTGCCTCTTCAAAGGTCTTATCCCTGTACAGCATAAATTCTTCGATGCATTTCTGGCCGAGCAGCTGCAGCTCCTGCTGCCCTTCTCTCAGGCTGTCCATGAACTCTTTGATTTCCGCTTCGCGTTCGCTGAACCGCTCCAGGCCCAGTTCGTAAATCTTCTGAGTTAGCTCATGCACATCCTTCTCGTACTCCTCGGCCAGCTCCTGCGCCGGTGCGCCGACCAGCATCAAATTTTTGCCGTGCTCATCGCCGCGCCACATCGCCTCGTACAGCTGATGACCGTCCAAGTGCTCGACAAAGCTGGAGGCCAAGCGTTCCGCCTCGGCGAGTTCGCGTCCCTCCGTCTCCCGGTCATGTATTTCCTTCTCCTGCTTGGCCTCGATTTCACGCAGCTCTCGACTGTTAGAGAAGTATATTGATATTACATAAGAATCCATTTATTGTATAATCTTACTAAAATCTCTTTTGAGCCGCTTCGCGCGTTTCATCCTTGATGAAGACATATTCATAGTAATTCAGTTGGGGCAAAATGGCCGTCAAATATTGCGACAATGGAAAGTCGGGCTGCTTGGCAATCGGATTCCCTTCCAGGTTGAGTACTTTTAAGCACTTCACAAAGCGCAAACGGTCGATCTATAATATTTGGATATAAACTCAAGTTATAGTTGTCAATCAAAGTTGATAATAGGAAGGAAACTTACGCCATCCAAAACATTGATTAAATTGTTACCAATGCTTAGTATTACCAATTTCTCAAGGGTCTCCAAGTTTTCGATTTTTGTTATGCGATTGCTAAACAGAGATAATACTTCCAGATTGACTAGTGTCTCCAGATTTTCAATTTTCGTTATATAGTTAAAGCTCAAGTTGAGCTCCTTGAGGGCGGTTAGCATTCCAATGTGCTCGATCACCTCAATCTTGTTGCAATTGAGGCAGAGCTTGGTCAGGTTGGGCAGAACCCACAGGTGATCTATGCGTAGTATATCTGTATTTTCCCGATTGTAGTTGGTGCCATCAATTAGCATTTTGCAGTAAAATTTTAAGGGCATTTAATGGTTTCAAGTGGTGTAAAAAAAACGACATTCTATGTTATATCTAAGCATTTTCTTGAAATAAGCCTGTTCGTACTTTATTCGCGATTAAAAAGTATTGAGCGTAAATTGTATATAGTATGTGTAAATAGATTCTAGCAGTGGTCATTTTATCTTTATCTCGAACGTGTAACGTGTTAATTCACATTTCTGCTTACCCATAAAATATATATATTCTTGATCAGACGGACTGTATATTTTCAAATAACAACTTTTTTTTTCAAAATATCTTAACCAAACTTGTATACCTTATACCAATTTAATATAGTAACTGCCGTAGGAAATATCGGCTGCAATTTAAATTTAAAACTTTTTTTTTCAACTAACAACATTTTTTTCAAAATATCTTAACCAAACTTTTATACCAATTTAATATAGTATCTGCCTTAGGAAATATCGGCTGCATTTTAAATTAAAAAATTTGTGTTCAAGATATTCCCACCAAATTACTGAATTATTGTTTAAATATAAATGTAGGGAATTGAATCCAGTTCTTACTGTAAATTAAATTGAGCGATTTTATTTGAAGTAACGAGTCAGTTCACTTGAGCTGAACCAACGGGACTCACTTTTGAACTCGAGTCGCAGCGTTTTGATCCGCTCCAAGACCACCGGCTGCAGCTGATGCAGGCGACGCGTCTCGCCGCGCTGTCCCTCCTCCAGGTAGGATGCGGTGATCATGTCCAGATTTATGATGCCCGGCTCTGGGAAATGCACCTCGTCGAGAAACGATTTATTTTTCTCGACAATCTGCGTGCTCGTCTCCTCGTCCATTTCGCTGTATAACTTAAATAAAACATAATAAAAATATGCCGCATTTGAGCTGGCCAATTGTTGCCCCGGCAACGCGCTAATGTGACAACAACAAATTTTGGTAAATAAGGCGCCACTTGCCTAGTAACCAGCCGAAGGCGACTCCCAAGTCGCATGTGGAGGAGAATGCGTGTTGTGGCTCTGCTGCTTGGTTGCCAAAAAGAAAACCGAAAATTTCCACCCCAACATTGACTTGGAACAGGTGCAATCGGTTGGTTTTAGCCGGTCAGCTCAGCTCGATTGATTCCACGTACTCGTTGGGCTTCGTGCGTGGTTGTTGACAACGGCTGTGGAGGAGGACGAGGAGGAGGAGGGGGAGGAGGGGCGCTTGGTCTACTTAGGGTTGCGGTTGTTGTGGATATCGGCGTAGTTGGCAGTTGTTAACATTTGCTTACAAAACAAACTGCTATCGAGATAAGCTCGACTCGTTTTCGCAACTAAAAATATATATTCCCACTTTTAATCAAATCGGTTTAACAATATACAAAAATATATGTATATCTAGTCCAGCTTCGATTTCAAGGTAAAGCTAACACATTTCTTTTATTCGAAATTGATGTTTTAGTTTAGTGTTAACCAAAGTTAATCGATAAAGTGAAACCCGAAATGACTTCAAGTCTGAGTCGCTTTATTGGATGTGTTCGCGAATATATATAATATATATACTATAAGGGAAAACAAATATGTTTTATTGGAGTGCGTGTTCGGTGCAAAGTTCAACTTAATAAAAAATGTTAAATGTGTTTCAAGGCTGTGCCACAATATTCAAACGAAAGCCAAAACAAATCCCGTGCTGACTCAAGTTTTGCTGCTCCTGCTCCTGCTCCTGTTACTGTTACTGTTACTGCACCTGCTCCCCCCACCAAAAATCACACATGCACGATTTGAACGAAACGTCTTATAATTTGACACAGTGCTATGAATAAATAATCATAAAACCAACGTTCTTCTAATTGTCTCTGAAATGCGATACCCAATGGGAACAGAGTTGTGTACACACAATTTTATTTCAAGAATACAGGGTGCTTCAATGGGAAAACGTTTTTAAAATTGAAAAATATAGTGTGTTTTTACAAGTCTACATTAAAGATGTACTATTTTATAGTCGGTTAGATTCTGATTACACTAACTGCAATTTTACAATATTTTAAGTCTGAATTCTCTTTAGGAATTCAACAATTTTTTAAATAAAATACATCGATTTAAAAATATGTAAAAATAGTTAAAAGTGAAGAGTCTTAATTAAGGTCTTTATAAAGATCTCTTTTCGAAAACAAGTGAAAATATGAATTCTGTGAACAGAGTATTGAGTAGTCGGTTACATTCGTCATAGCCATAATCCTTTCTATTTGAAGCCAACACCCTGTACGAACTTTGAAAAGGTGAATCGCATTTTCTACTAAAAATAAAAATTTGCATTTCTTATTTCAAAGGTCAAGTTAAAAATTGAGTTGAAGTGGAAGAAGTTGGACGAATTGACTTATTGACTTATTGAGCATTTAAACAACTTTAAAGGGCATAGAACATTTAATATCAAAATAGAAAAGTTAAACAATGAGTGACGACATATTTATCATGATGGTATTGAATTAAATATTCGTGTATATTTATTTATATGACCGTTGTCCTAAATTCAATGTTATCAAACCAATTGGTAAACAATTGTTCGAAGTAGTCCCCAAAATGTGGTGGTGTCCTTGATAATTGGGGTCATAGATACCTAGTATCATAATCAAAGCAAATTGGTCAAGTTTTCAAATAGTTAAAGTTCAAATCAATATATTGATTGATTACGAATTTATGGCATCCAAAAGCAAAGTCCTCAACATGTGGTCTCTGTTCAGTTCATTCAGGAGTGGGGAGAAATGACAATCCAATTAATTGCCACTTAGCCGATATTGTGTTCTCAACACGATGATTTGATTCGCGCTAAAGCGTGAGTATTTATTTTAATTGGAGTTTAAACAATTCCCCAGAGGTACGTGAATACATTCATTGATCAACAAATGCAAATTATATGTATACAAAATACATAGATAGATAGATGATAAATAGATAGATACATAGATATATAGATAGATATATAGATAGATGATAAATAGATAGATAGATGGATAAATAGATAGATAGATAGATAGATAGTTGATAGATTATAATCATAGCATATAATTTAAATAACAAGAAAAATAATTACTTTCAGTAATCTTAAAACTTATATTATATATTATTTTACATTTAAACTATATAAGAATTTTCAATTATCGCATAAGATAAATTTTGTTATAATATCCAAACATAAATTATGATTCAAATACCCGAAGACTTTAAAATTTTATTATTTGGAACATTATAACCTGTATACCATTCGCAGATGAAGTTTATTTTGAATGATCAATTAAAAGGTTTATTAGCAGAATTCGGGTTTTTTATATCATATTTTGGAGTTTATCAAAAACTGAGATAATAAATCTCCTCTTCGGTCACTCTAGCATATAAATGTTTCATGAATATTGAATGGTACATATAAATATTTTTCGGGCGTGGTAAGATTTTTAAAAATATGTAATTTATTAATGTAATATTTAATGTTTATAAAGAGATACCTTTTAAAGTTAAGTTTATTTTGGATTGATCAATTCTAGTTCCATATAGAAAATATGGGAAAAGCGCTCCCATGCTGATTGTACCATGAATCGTTATATAACACTGACCCAACTGGGTGACGGGACGTATGGCACCGTTGTGCTCGGCCAGCGTAAGGACACCGGCGAAAAGGTGGCCATAAAGCGCATGAAACGAAAATATTATTCCTGGGAGGAGGCAATGAATCTGCGCGAAGTGAAGGTTCGCAAACGAACTCAAAAATGATCAGTTCTCAGTTTATTTCGGTTTTCGTTTTGCAGTCTCTGAAGAAACTGTCGCATCCAAATATCGTAAAGCTGAAGGAAGTGATCAGAGAGAACGACACTTTATACTTTGTGTTCGAGTACATGAAGGAGAACCTGTATCAAATGATCAAGGATCGCGACACGCATTTGCCGGAACCGGAACTCAAGAGTATTCTCTTTCAGGTAAGCCGGAAAGTTGAGCTCAAAGCAAATATATAGAATATTCAATGTATATATATTCAATAAATGTTTCAGGTTTTGACGGGCTTGGCCTTTATGCATCGACATGGTTTCTTTCATCGCGATCTCAAGCCGGAGAATCTGTTGTGCTCGGGCCCGGAGCTGATCAAAATCGCCGACTTTGGACTGGCGCGCGAGATACGTTCGCGACCGCCGTTCACGGACTATGTGTCCACACGCTGGTACCGGGCACCGGAGGTGCTCCTCCACTCGACCAACTACGGCAGCACCATCGATCTCTGGGCCATGGGCTGCATCATGGCCGAGCTGTACACGTTTCGGCCGCTCTTTCCCGGCAGCAGCGAAGTGGACCAGCTCTTCAAGATTTGCTCTGTTCTGGGCACGCCCGAAAAGGTGGGTTCGTCCAAAGACAATATCTATATATACATATATATATACATATAAAAGGTAAATCTTTGCAGTCCGATTGCGCAATACTTGTTCCCAGTTTAATCAAAGTCAATATAAATACTAGTATCTATATATAGAATTTATATTATATTTTTTTTAGTATTTTTACTATTTTGTATATTTTTATTTTATATTGTCTTTGGTTTAATGCTAACCGAAAACAGTCGAAAACGGTGATAATTATTATTGCTATTGTGGATAAATATAATTAAACTTTTCCTTGATCTTTATGTATCAGTTACCTGTCTGCGAAATTTTGATATAGATTAAATCAAACTGCCACGCCTCCATTTCCTTAAATTACATACATACGCATGTATATATAACAATTATATTTACAAACTCATATTATTTTTAACAAATTTATTATAATTTTATTTGATTTAAATATGTATAGACATAAATATATTTGAATATTAAATATTCATAAAAATATGCAAAATACAAATTATTTTTATCAAAGATCTATTTTTTTTTTTTATTTAATTTAAATATAAATAGACAAATATAAATTATTCTTAAATTTTTAAATCCGCAGAGCGACTGGCCGGATGGTTATCGGCTGGCGTCCATGATACATTTTCGGTATCCGGATTGCATAAAGGTGCCGCTGAGCAGCGTGGTCAGTCGGTGCAGCCAGAGCGGCTTGGATTTGCTGGAGGATATGCTGGCGTACGATCCCGAGAAGCGGCCAACGGCCCAGCAGAGCCTCAAGTATCCGTATTTCCATGCGCTGAAGCGCATCTCGCCGACGGCCGCCGCCAAGGCGAATGTGCGGCTCAGTTCCAAGTACGCAGCTGGTTCTGGAGCCGCTCATCTCGTGCTGCCATCCACTGTGTCAAATAATGTGCTTCCGGTGCAGGAGAAACTGCAGGCCGTGACTGAGCTCATTCACCAGAGCAACAACAACAATAACAACAACAACAACAACAACAACAGCAGCGGAAACAACAACAAGATCAGCAAGAATGTGAGCATGCCTAGCAAGTATCAGCCCAAGCTGAGCTTCCTCTCCAACAACGACATGTCCGCCGATGCGGACCTGGGTCTGAACCTTGGCCTGGGCTTTAACATGCAGCAGCCGCAGCCGCAGCAGTCGCAGCAGCTTGGCAAAGAGTCCATCAATGACATTTATCTCAATCGCAATATTTCGCAGCTGTTTGGACTACCAGCAGCGCCTCAGCAACTGCAGCAGCAGCTACTGCAGCAGCAGCAGCCGCCCAATGTCTCCTTCAGCAACACGTCCACGCGCAACGGTGGCGCCATCTATGTGAACGGTGGCCAACTAAGCTACGACACGGCCAACAAAAACGCCAAAAACAACAGCAGATTGGCCGCTGGCATTGGCGGCTACTATGTCCAGACACGGCCCTCCCTGCTGCAGCCGGCGGGTGGCAAGGTGTACAACATGTTCTCCAAGGTGGACGCCACACAAGCGCCCCCAAACATAATCGTGCGCCAGCACCAACCACCACATCCGCATCCACACCCGCATCCCTTCGAGCCGGCGTCCCTGCTCAACGGAGCCGCCATTCGACTGTCGGCGCGCTCGCAGGCAGCGCCGGCAGAGACAAGGATGGGCGCCTTCAAGGCTGACGACCTGGACCTGATACTGGGGTAAGTGGAGCTCCAGCTCCAAAGATGCAACCGATCTTTTATAAATGATTTATGGTTAGGAAATTCACCATTTGTTGCCGAAAATATTCGCAAGTTGTTTTTAATAAGACAGGTCAATTATTTTTGAAAATAGTTTTTGACTGTCAATCAAAAGTTTAACTTAAAATTCTTGCTTAAGACAAACATGTGACTAAGAAAGCTTAAAACCTGAATTAAAAAGAACATTTGAGTAGATGATGCAACAGATCGTTTATAGATGATTTATGGTAAGGAAATTTACCATTTGTTGCAGAAAATATTCTCAAGTTGTTTTTAATAAAACAGGTCAATTATTTGTGAAAATAGTTTTTGACTGGCAATCAAAAGTGGTTTTTTATTGTGCATAAGAATAAAAAATCATAATTTAAAATTCTTTTTTAAACATGTCATTTAGAAGGCTTAAAACCTGAATTTAATTTTAATTTCAATTTTAATTTGGATACATTTAAATATCGCTATTTCTAGTTAAATTTGTGGTAGTTGTCTGAGACAAAAGCAATCAAATGATCAAAATAGAAATTTCGTAATATGGAAATGTATTTTGCAGTAATATTTTTATAATCAACATTTACATTTATTATTTTAAATATGCCAAATAATTAAAGAAATTAGTAATAACATTGCAGCATAATACTCTGTTTGCTGTGTGAAAACTTTAAACACGATAAAAAGTTCCCAATCATTATTGTAATAACATAGGGCTTAAATGTTATTACAATAATGATTGTTATTACAGTATTGATTGTATTTTTGATTTGAGTGATCAAAATTTTTGAATCGCTCTCTGCAAAAGATAATTAGTCAAATTTGATCACTTTGTGAAGAGAGTATAAAATTAATTTGGCAAGTTAATATTCCGATAATATAAACAATATTCTGGAATTAAGCATAAAATGACTTGGGATTTGAAACAAATGTTTCTGAAATAAGAATATCAAGTTTTACCAATGTTTGTACAGAATTAATGTTAATTATTTTTCGTCTGAGTAAAGTCCGTCAATTGTCAATCATTACTGTCATTTAATATGTCTGCGTGCTCGCACCAAATTTTGTTTGTTTGAATCTCGTTTGATGCAATTTGTTTGTGTTGTATTTAGTACGAAGATCTCTCCTCCTCCTCCTCCTCCCTCACACACAGTTCGAAGCTGAAAAGTTCGGCGAAGCGTCAGCGCAACGCCAAGTCGAATATCCTGCTGGAGGATCTGTTTGGGCATCTGTCCATGGACTCGGACAGCGATGGCAAGTATCCGCACACAGTGCCCCCGACGCAGCAGGCGAAAAGTGGCCAAACGACGACCAGCTCCCAAAATGGACGCGACTTCTTCAGCGAGAATTTCAAGCGTGCCGCCAAAAAGAGAAGCCCCAGCAGCCTGGAGGTGAACAACGGCAGCCGCACAGATTCGCTGTCCACCAATCCGTAAGTAGAGAGTAGCCCGTTGATATTGGCATGAATACGTTCTCATATTCTCATATTTCGTATTTGGCCTACGATCATCGATACTCATTTCTGTGCTTCTTTGAATTTTTCTCTCTTTTGTGTCGTTCGACTTTCTCTCTATATGTACTCTGTCTATATTCTTTTCCCGCCCGTCTTCCCTGTTTGTTTTTTCTTTCTTTTTGTCTTTTCATTTGCTTGTCATTGAACACTGAACATTTTGTGCGTGCCCCAGTGAAAACCAAAACGACTCCTCAAATGATGAAGAATGTCGCTTTTGGCCCATAAGGTAAAAATCGTGTTGTAAACACATAGATATATATATGTTATTATTTGTATATAGACTATTTAAATAGTTGCATCATTTTCACATTTGCACAATGACTTTATCAGTAAGCAATACGCCTCTGTCCGTCTGGCTGTCTGTAAACTATCCCTACTACTATGCAACTTTTTATTGCACTTTGTCATATTTTAAGTTTAAAAAATTTGTCTGTTTTTCAGAATACCGTAACTAACATTATCATATTTATCGGATTAATTGTTCGAAAATTGTATCTTTAATTTGTTGTTTCGAGAATTGTATTGAAAAAATATTGATTTTAATATTGGGAGTATCTATAACCATTACAAAACATGGAACCGAAAAAGTTAACAGAGAACTTAAAAATGATTTAAAAAAAAACGTTTTTTTTTTAATGTTTTTGAGTAATAAATATTTATTGTAAGACTTAATTCTTATCTTTTTTAAAACGCATAAGGAGAAGGCGGCTACGTTTCCCTGGGATGAGACGAATAAAACGGAGGATGAGAAACTGACAGCTTGGATGGTCGCCGAGAATGGTAACTTGAATTTGGGTAATCCGCAAGCGTAGAAGTTGGATGCACTCCATTAACTTAACGTAGAGTAGCTTGTTTAGCAAGAACCCAATACCGATTCGACATATATAAATTGGGTGGCACTTTATATGGAATACGGGAAAAAACATAAATTTAAACTGCAAGAGTTGAAGAAAGGTTCATGGAACTATGCGAATTAAACGATATTCTAATATACAAAAAATATTTTTCGACATGTACATGGCAGGATCGTTGTTGGAGAACAAGTTTTGAAACGGACAGAAATATGTTGGATCGTTAATGTTGTCGTACCTGAAACTCTGAAACCTTCGCGTGTGTGCAAAATACACCAAAATAAAGTTCAACACGCGCCTTTCTATGTTTTCTTCGAACTGCATATACTAATTAGAAGATACTCATCGTGTCCATTTACGCAACGCCTAAACTAATTTTAATTCGATGTGTTTATAAAATCCATTAATTTTAATGCTGTGATAAAATAAGCTAATGAACAAAAACGTACATATGTAAAGAATATATAATGTTAATGGTTATTATAAGTCGAAAATAAATGATATATAATGGTACTTTTGTTATTGTATATATTTTTGTTGGTTTTAAAATGCAAAAGTTTATATTACCCTAGCTCAGAGGCAGCATTAAAGAGAATTTGATCGAAAATATTTACTTCTAATTGAAAAAATACGAATGTGTTGTTTTTATAATAATAAAAATACAATTTTCTTTTAAATTTGAAGGAATGTCACAAATCAAGGTTCGAGCCCAGACCAGACAGTGAATCGAACCGCTGTACATTTTTTTTAATTTTATTTTATATTCGGGTTACAACAAAAATCGTTAAAAAAGGAACAAAATAGTGTAGTAATATTATTTGAAAATTAAAAATCAAATATAATCATTATAAAATTCGATTATTAAACTTATTCGACTTATTTAACTTATTCAAGGTTCGAACCCAGACCAGGGAACAGTGAATCGCACCAATGTCAATTTTTGTTTTTTTATTATATTTTATATTCGGGTTACAGCGAAAAATCGTATAGTATAGTAATATTAATTTGAAATTAAAAATCAAAGATAATCATTTTAAAATTCGATTAGTATATTCTTTGATATGAGTTATTCAACTGATTTCGAGGTTGCAGCCACGCTTTACTTTAAGAAAGTGTTGGATTTCATTTCCTTTATGTCTGCAACTGCAGAGATGCGATTTCAGCGAGTGGATTGCGTAATCGATTGCACTGTCGGGGATTCGGTTTCAGAGCGCACCTTCGTAACTTGGCCACTGCGACAATAGGCCAGTATGTGGGCTAGACATATAAATAGACAGCATCGCGATCAGTTAGTCATCAGTTCAGTTGGATCTCGAGTCTGGAGTCAGCTGCCTTTGGAAGCCCTCTTTGCAATTGAAACTCAAACCGAAAGCAAGATGAACTCCTTGGTATGTTGGGCCGCATTTTAGCCTGTTGCCATTCATAATTGCGAATCTTCTCCAGACCATCAGCCTGACTATCGGCCTGATCCTGTGCGCTGCCGTCGCTGAGGGCGGCATCATTGCCGGCCATGCCGATGAGCTGATCTCTGTTCCGGCTCAGTACGAATTTCATTATTCCGTGCACGACAGCCACACGGGCGATGTCAAGGATCAGTTCGAGCATCGACGCGGCGAATATGTTACGGGCCGTTATTCGCTCATCGAACCGGACGGACACCGTCGCATCGTTGACTACAGCGCCGATCCTTTGCTGGGCTTCAATGCTCAGGTGCGACGCGAGCCCATTTCAATCATTGCACGTCATTAAATCAACTAATTAGATGAAGATTACAATGCTAAAAATGCATACTACTATTAAAAGGCTGTT
>SCDS01000685.1:0-13661 GCA_004149465.1 Drosophila nigromelanica
TTAAAAAAATAAAATAAAATAAATTAAATAAATAAATAGAGAACACAAAGAAACCAATACAAAACTTTCAATAAACGAAATAAATAATAATTAACGATAAATTTTGGACACAATTGGTGGTGCTGACCAATAAATACTCATTACTTTTCATTCTCTTAGAGTAAAAAAAATTGCAATAAAAAGTATAATGTAAAAAAATGCAACTGTTAGTTGTTGGCTTATATATACTGTCATAGTCCCATTAATTCTGATATAATTTTTATACATATCCTGATGTAAGAGTTACTTCATCATTAATGCTTAAAGACTTTGCTAATGGGTTCAGTTGGCGTTAATGCGATGCAAAATGTGATGTTTACAATACAATTAATTGGTGTAATTTCCTAGAATTGTTTACTGTTTAACAAATTGGTATCGCAATCTCAGAGACAGAGACAGAGATCCCAGCAGATATACGCAGTGATTAGTCTGAGCCAAATGGCTAATACAATGTGTTATTGATATGGACTGGCGTTAATTGGCAAATATCGGCGACCCGGGATCCCGGTTCCTAAGGTGCACTCCACAGTAACGGATCTGTTCGTTTCTCAGTTTTGTAATTAGCGCACTTTGCCAACTAATTCGCACTTGTTTATCATAGGTGGCATAGTTGCTTTTAATTTTGATTTCGCTTTGATTAATTACTAATTACTGCAACTGCATCGGCGGAAGGGCTGATTGGGCTCAGCTGGGGTCACCAGCGATTATTATCGATCGCCGTGATCATAGATAGCATATTACATTTTGCGCTCTGACGTCATTTCGCCCCAGAAACAGTTTTTAGCTGCTTGTGGCTCATGTTTAATTGTGGCTCATGTTTTTTAATTGAGATTCGCATCAGACTTTGGCACCGCAGCAATGGTTTTAGTTTAGTCGAAAACTAAAGTAAAATTCAATTTAATTTGGGCACCCAAATAGACAAAAGTTCAATCGTTAATTTGAAAGTGTTAAGCGGACAAGTGCAATTCAAATTGGGACAATACGAAAAATAAGGCAGATATCCAAAAGTAAACAAAAAGCGAAACAATCAAACATATCAAATGCAAAATAGGTACGATCTAGCAAAAATACATTTGGGTATATATGTTGCGAATATAATTAGCCCCGTTAAAGTACATTTTTAAAATTAATAAGAAATAAACAAATTTTGGATCTACATTTAATTTTGTTTTATTATGGTTTCCAAAAAAATTATTTTCAGTATTCAATAAGAAAAATATTTTTAAAAATTGTATATCAATATTTTCGATTCCTAAGTTTCCTTCCATTCGGATGAGAGAGAACAGTTGTTAAAAATCTGGCTGGAAGTTTTTGAAATTGTTTTTAATTAAATAATTTGTATATTATTTGAGTACAGGTTCAATGCAATCCTGTCCCATTTATCATTTCAAATAATTTTAATTATTAGCTGACTCAGATGAGATTTGTCTGAAGATGTTGCCTACATTAGAAAACTTGTTTCCAAGCGTTCCAATTGCCCGCTTGATTAATGTTTATATCTTGACAGCAGGAAAACGACGCTTATGATGATAATGATGATCATGATGATGATGATGATGATGATAATGCCAATGATAATGATGATAGTAATCTAGGGATTTTTTGATTAAATTGTCATAAAAATGTGAACGTCGATCATTGCCATAAACAGAGCTACTTTATATATAATCGAAAGCAAATTTTTCAAAAAATGAATATTCCATACAAGATAAATAGTACAACTAATTGTAGTTAAAATTTAGACCTTTGGCACCTGGGCCACACGTGCTGCTAATCTGCTGCTGGGAACTACGCTAAACATTTCTGAAATGCAATTATCGATTAACGCTCGTTTCTGTATCGATTTCTGCCTGATTTCTTCAAGTACAGACGGGCAATTAAGAAATCTGGATCTGTTACCAAGTCGCAGATTTATGTGAAATACACGAATGCAAACGCTGATCTGTTCCGGTATTATGACAGTAATATGGACAAACAAAAACAAAAAAAAAAACAACATATATAGATAGGCAGACATAGATATAGTTTATGCGTAATATATAAGTTACAGGGGCAGCAACTTCTGTCGTTTAACCATTAAATATGGGTAATTAGTCAGCCTGGTTTCACGTGCTTATTTTTGTTGTTGTTGTTGTTGTTGTTGGTAACCTTCGGTTAATTGTTGAACGCATGTCCCTGCATTGTATTTTAATTGATTTGACTCAACCAACTCAGCCAAGTTAACAGGCACATCAGACATCATCATCATCATTTCTGCCGTGTCATGCCGGTGCGAAAGAACCTCAACTCGGATCAAAACAAGCAAAAACTTAACAAGAACCAAATGTGCGGCAAGTCGAGTATAACTGGCTGCCAAATACCCTATATGCAGTAGCAAATATTTTATATGAAATGAATTACTTGATAAGCCTTAAAAACATTTTCAGTTATAGAATAATGTTTTATAAAAATTTTGTTGCAAACTGCAAAATGAAATAAATAATAATTATTTGTATTTAGAATATTTCGGAATCAAATAATTTTAATAATCGCGCAATTTTAAATGGAAGTTTTTCTTGTTTTTTGGGAACAGGGTATAATCGGCCAGTCAAAATGAAAAAAAAAAGAAAAACTCAAAAAACCCAAGCACAAAAAAAAATTCACAGCAACAAATTGTAATGGAATTTCACAATAAACACCAAATTCTCGAACGAAACATGTCGTCTCTACTTTTATTTGTATTTTAATTTTGTATTTTGTAGTTTTGTAGTTTTCTTTATGGGTCCTCTCATCACCGGCGTTACGAGCCGAGCTATTTGACCACGTTGAGTCAGCGTTTTTTCGAAAGTGTTTTCGTACGCGTAATTTGCAGCTTATTTTTATTATAAGTGAGCTCGTGCAGAGAATTTTGACTTATTGGCTTAACAAATTAATAAATGGTCGGAAACATTTCAAAGTGTTAACAAGCTGAAACAATGGGTACATCTAGGAAGTGATAAATGTATTCATACACTTAACTTTTGCACTTAGACTACTTGTCTAATTAAAACATGCAATATATCTTAGATAATTCTTATTTTTTTGTTTTTAAGGAGTATATCGCATCTTTCATATCATATAATTTCAACAATATAATAAATTTCTTTAAAATGATTGATGCGCTTTGTAAAAGAAAAGGAACTCAATAAGAAATGGTTTTTAAAACCATTCGAATTGCGAATTTAACTTAACAAAACTTACATCAAAGAAGGACAGCAGATGAGAGATTAATGATCTTTTAACAAAATCTGAGGTCAAGTTGGAGATTGCTTTAGTTTTTTTTTTTAATATTTGCTTGAATATTTTTATATGATTTTTTTTATGAATTTATTTTTTAACAAATGTGCCAATTATTGAAATAATTTCAAATATAATTATCAAAATTACCTATTCTTCTTCTATTTTCAGATGGAAAATTTTAATATTATTGAGTATAAAATATTATTCAAAAAGAATACCGAAACTTTTGTTACAGCCCCTTAGGAAGCGCCGTCGAATTAGTAAATGACGCGCTTCTGAAACACAATTAAACGAAAACCGCTTTTGTTATATTGCTTTCAAATTTGTCGGTGGCTAATCATGAATTTGCACAAAATTATAATGGTATCGTATTTGATTCGGGAAGCGGTCGCTACTGGTTTCGTATTTTCATATTTTTTTTCTTTCGTATTTCAATGTATTATTATTATTTTGTTTTTTTAACTTATGAACTAATTTGGCTGCGGCGCAAATTGAAAAGTGCGTAGGGCTGGATATAAAAATAAGAAGAAGAAGAAAAAACCAAACAAAACAAAAAACAAAATAGATTATGCTGGCAGTGCTGATATACTTCATACTACATATATGTATATATTGGTATGAATGTGTGTGGCGGGCGAGCCCCGGGAACCTTGTAACACTTTTATCACCGTCGTCGAACTTTTCATGAACAAAATGAAATGCTTAATACACTTACTATATACATATACTATATGGACGACAAAGCTGTATGGCAAGTGTATTATTATTAACGCCTTTATGTACGTAAATCGGTTTTTGTGCACGCCCAAGTTCAAGTTCAGCATCAAGTACAAAGGCCTACAGCAAACATATATAACTAACTATATAGACAACATCTGTACACGGTTAATCAATTACGACAACAATCAAAATATTTTTTGGCCGAACTGGCAATTTACGAGCTATTAAAATCACATAACCAATCATAAACCCACATTTATATCATTAAATAAAGTAAATTATAAATGAATAATTACGCGGTTTAAACACATAAAAACAAAAGCTGCAACATAATGAACACATTTAGCTGCTAATAAAATAAAAAAATAAACAAAAAAAAACCGGTAAACATTTGGAAAAAAAAAACTGCTCTAATTATATGGTTAGGGCGTCAAAAACATTTTACACATTAGTTAGGCAAATTGAGTAGGCAATTTAATTAGCATGACAACGTAAAAGCATCGCGAGGGGTTCTCACAACTGTGACGAATGACATCTATAGCTATATATATTATATAGATTTATAATCTAATAAACGCAGCTTTTTTCGGTTTGAGAAAGTAAAAGTTTCAGAGTCATTGAACTGGCCAAAGATTAAACTATTGTAAATTAAATGAAAATTTTTCAAATTTTTAGAGTTTTCAATTGAAATATATAATGTATAAAATTACAAGCACATATTTTTATCAGTTTACTAAAATCAAAGAAGCTTTATTTTGAACTGCGTAGGAATACAAATCCAAATTGAAATTATCAGCTGCTTACAACAATCTAAGTAAAACACCAGAAATACTCAATATAAACACAAATTTAATACCTAATTTTAGGCAATAAAAAAACATGTTGCGCTATAATTTCAAATGCGGAAATATGACATACTTTATTAAATAATGTCCAAAAACGAAATATGCTTGAATTAAAAAAGGCGGATTTTATAAAAAAAAAAAATTAACGTCTTTAACAAGTATGAAAAGTTGGTGGTATTAAATCCTTAATTCTTGCTTTTAACTGAACGACTTTAAGCTCGTGTCATAAAATTTTAATTTTAGCTTCATAAATATTTTTTTCTTTTAGCTGCTGTTAAACCTGACTTAATTGCCATGTTATTTATGGTTTTCTTTTTTTTTTTTTATTTATTTATTGGAAAACTGCTTTATAGTACATGTTCCTAATTACTTGTTTAATTTAATGAGATATATGAGATCATATGAAAGTTCATTAGTCAAAAAGTTATAAAATAATTAACTAACTAAAAACCATTAGAGTTCATTTTCATTTTATTTTCCCATTTAATTAACAGACATTGCAATAAATTAAGCTAACTGCTAATGAACTCAAAAGTCCGGCTAGAAGCCAAAGTTAACATCTTATTGATTAGGAACATCAATATTTGTTAAGATATATATGTATATATAAATATATATATTTTTTTTTAGATTTTTAGTTTGTCTTTTGTTATTTTAAATTGACAAAATGTTGACATAGATCAGTTACAAAAAAATTACAATTTTCGGAAATGAAACAAAATTTTTAAGTACATAATTAAAAATTGTATTTAATGAAGTTTAACGGGATGTCGTTTTTTCGATCATTGCGTTTAATGAGCATGAATTGTTTTTGGCAGCTTTGATTAATGTATTCTGTATATATATGTTTGTTTTTTTTCGGGTTAGCTTGGGTCAGCCCTGATTTATGTATTATACAATAGCTGAGACGGCGATATGGATTTTTAGATGGCTTTGAGATCAACGCACTGATTACCGATCACTTTTTCTCGGGGGTGTTAATTAATTAGTGCAAAATTTCTAATTGGCTTAAAAATAGTTTTTTTTTTTGTCATAGCAGTAAATAGAATGACAAATCAAAACAAAAAATTGTAAATTCAATAAAATAGATTAAATTAATATAATATATAAAATATATATGCACAATTTAAAACAAAAATAGTTTTGTTTTCTATATTTTTTATATTATTTTTTACATTTATTTGGATATAGTTAATAATTTTCAATACTCACATTTGGGTTTCGTAAACATATTTCCGGATTTTTATTTAGAATTTTGTTTTATGTTTTTTTTTTAATGAAAAACGTGAGCTTTTGTTGATTACTGCTTGTTTGTTTATAGTTTTTATATAATTTGTGTTATGCACTGTAAACGCGAACTGAGATTTGTGTAATGGAACTTCAGGAAAATGCCAATTAATACGAAAGCGTTTTTAGAAACCGACTATTTGTGCTGGCAGCGGCCAGCAATCAAATGAATTTGAATTTTGGATTATATTTTATATTCCTGGTTTTTTGCTGATCTATAGCCCGCTCGATTGTTCACATAAGATTATGGGCTCGGATCGGGTGTACATTTGTATTATCTGCAATTGACAAATAAGAGCTGAGGCGAGCGTTTCAATTGGAACGTCATCGCTCTTATCAGAAGTATGTCTAGTGAGCACACGCAACAGACAGACAAACAGACGGATGCCGGACAGACTGACAAATGGACAGATTTACTGTACAGAGATAGGGGATCGAGCCAAAGGTAACAGCTAAGCCATCAGATGTTTGGGTCCATCGAAAGACCTTATTCACATTCAATATTTAACACTCCTCTCTGGGCCACTAATTGGGTCAATTTAGTTGGTAATCAGCTTATTGCACTTTTGTATTCAATTGGTTGCTTTGTGTCACGCTGCTTATGTAGCTCTCGAGTCGTTGGTCTAATTAGCCGAAGCCCTGAACTATATAGTTTCCATTGATTTACTCGACTGAGTATTTGTAACAATCTTTGATTTAACAATGCAACGCAAAGCAATCCACACAACACTTTTATTGCCTTCGCTGGTGCTCAACTAAATGAAACTCGCGCCACAAACAACAAAAAAACATTAAGAAGGAAGAAAATAATACAACCAGCAAAATCTCTAATCAAAATAACAATAATATATGTACATATATCCAACTGAAGAAGTCGTTGAACGTTGCCAACAACAAAAGAATCCAAACCAAAAGCAACGCATAGAAAACTGCGATAAGAGAGAGAGAGAGAGATCACAAAAGAGTTCCACAGCTGCCTGGGCACATATCAAAGAACTAACTGTAACTGTGTCGCCTTCCATTGGAAGTACACATGTTTCTTACATGAACATGTTAAGTACAGTACACATAGACACAGTCGACCAATTAATACTCTAAGTTTATGAAATTATATAAAAAGAATTTGTAGACTTTTTAATTAATTAGTTTTTTTTTAATTTGTAAATTCTTTAATAAAAATATATGTATTCATCTTATTATTATTAATATCACATTTTTACATTTCATAAAATAATCAAATTTTCAAAATTATAAATTTTGTTAATTTTTATTGAATCAGTATTTTATCATAATTCAAACTTTAGCTTTATATAAATTATTTTAATTTGCTTCTTCAATTAAAATATATAAAATATATATTTCATTATTATTATTAGTACATTTAAACACTTAATAAAATAAGCAAATTTTTAAAAATTTAAAATTTAGTTTTGATCAAATCAGTATTTAATCATAAATCACACTTTAGCATGATATTAATTTTTATTTCATTTGTTTCTTCAATAAAAAATATGTATAATATTCACATTATCATTATTAATATTAAATTGTAACACTTAACAAAATAATCAAGTTTTCAAAATTATAAATTTAGTTAATTTTGATTAAATCAGTATTTTATCATAATTCAAACTTTAGCTTGATATTAATTTTTATTTAATTTGCTTCTTCAATAAGAAATATATATAATATTCATTTTATTATTATTAATATTACATTTTAACACATAATAAAATAATCAAATTTTCAAAATTAAAAATTTAATTTTAAATAAATCAGTATTTTATCCTAATTTACACTTTAGCTTGATCAATAAAAATATGTATAATATTCACATAGTCATTATTAATATTACATTTTAACAATTAATAAAATAATAAAATTTTCAAAATTAAAAATTTAGTTAATTTTGATTAAATCAGTATTTAATCAAAGTTCATATTTTATCGTAATATGAATTTTTAATTAATTTGATGTTCTTTTTCTATACAAATACTCATAGGCCCAATAAAATAAGTAGTATTTTTGAAAATGTTACCCCTTCTTGGCACCCAAGATCTCTTAAGGAACGCCGATATCACGAGCTCAACGGATGCCAACAGCAGCTGCCCAACGAGCCTAAAGACTGATAAAATAAATATATGAAATTATTGTATACTATTTGAATAGGCGACAAATTCCATAGTTTCTATTTGTCTCCAATGTTTAGATTAAAGACAGTTGTCAGCTTTGATTGGCCGTTAAACTCGGCTATATATACATATATTTATATCTGACAGGAACGTTATTTTATTACTATAATTAACTATCGATTAGAGTGCTAATTAACACGTTTTCAAATAGTATTTAGATACATTTTTATTTTATATATATTGAATTTAATATGCATTGAATCTAAATCGCCCACAAGTAACAATAACATATATTTAAGATAAAACGTAATATCTAAACCTGGGCAAAAAGGTTCTGAACGCAACCAACAATTAAGGCAAATCGAGTACAGCTTTAATATGCTGTAATTAAATATTTATAGAGAGCAGCTCAATTGACGCAAATGGCCAGGAAAGTGAAGGGACTGTGAACTTTGTGCTCGGACAATTCATGCTCTAGATATGAGATCTCGGATCTCGGTTCGCAAGCAGAAGCTGCCATGTCCAAAAGTATTTCCGCATCTGCGCGTGCGTCACGAATAAAACCTGTAAATATAAGTAAAAGTCAGCATCTGCCTCAGTTGGAAGGTCGCGTTACTGTTACGTCCCTCTGGCAACCCTAATTCAACACTTCCAATCTACAAAAAACAAAAAAACCGATCGGCTTTGTCGGTCTTCTCGGTCTGGTCGGTCTTGGCGCCAAAGCTCCTTCCAAGCGCCTCAGTTGCCCTCGAGAAACGCACACACGGAAACCAAGTCCAGAAGCCACCAATTTTGTTTGTCCTCAGTGTTATTTTTTTTTTTTTAATTTTTTTCGCTCTACGAACACGCGGCCCACATCATTTTTTTTTTTTTGTTTTAAATATATTTTTTATTTAAAGTTTGAAGACACACACACACATATATATATATAGATAAATATTTTATTTGTATTTGTTTAATTTTTCGCAAGATTTGTTAAATAAGTGAAAACAAGAAATTGATTTTTGTTAAGTACAATTTTTTAACGAGCCGATTGCTTAAATAAAAGTTTCGCGAATTTTTATTATAAGTGCGAAGGAGTCGCTGTTCTGGCTATCCCATTGCACAGGTGAGTAGATCTCGAGCACACAGTGGTACGAAAGTGATGTAATGTAATAAAAATTAACCATGTGCTCCGCTGTAAATACAAAAACAATTGTGCACCAATTAACCGCTATAAACAGTTGGAGCCGTGACAGGTGATTTGAGAATCTACTCAATAAATACGGGTTTTTCGATTTTAATGCCATATTCATATAGTCAAGTTTGCTAGGCTACGTTTGGAATAAAAATATAAATATTAAAAAAAAGAAAATTGTTTGCTCATTACGGATTGATTGTTATTAAAATATTGCTCATTAATTAATTGATAAAGCAAATTAGTTATTGATAAAAATACTATGTAATGCAAAATGCTGTTTTGTTTCCTATATTTCAATTCTTATCTGTTCGAATTATATAATGTGCTGCTTGTGCTTATCAACTGGTTACAGGGTGTCACATAGTAATATACTTGATTTTTTTGTTGTTGTTGTTTATTTAATTAGATGTGTATGCATATATATACATATATATATAAAGGTGAGTCAATGAATCTTGATCATGATTGAATTATTGAACGTGTATTCTGAGCAATTTCAATAACAAATCAGCCTCGTCACACTGTCCCAACTAACTGTATTGATAAACAGTTACCACAGAGGGAAAAGTGTCACTCAATACTTTAGTTTCGCATATATATGTATGTATGTACATATGTATGTATATAATTGCAATAATGCGCGGGAAGCTGTTGCACCTCCTCGCCCCTCTCTCTTCACTCCACCCCAACTAGTATTACTTTGTCGCCCTCTCGCTCGCACTGTGTTGACATTGGCACTGTAATTAACACTGTAAAGCCGGTTATTTATTCCATTCGCAGTCTTTCTTATTTATATAAATTGTTTTTTATTTTTTCATTTATTGGTGGTTTCATGCAAATTGTTTCATTTCAACAGTTTTAATGGGTACATTAATTTACTTTTTTTGCATTCGCAGAGTATTTTTAATTTTAATACCCTATTTAACTAAAATTGGCATAATAAAAAAATTAAAATTCGTGTACTCACCAGGCAAAAGATGTTTTTAATTTCATAGCTTGTTCAGATCAGTTTCCGTTTGTTTTCAGACCAGATTAAAGATTTTCATTTTTTCTTTCCACTCTAACTGCATTCCTATTAACAGGGTATATCGTAGTTGTACACTTCCAATTAGAGTGCATTTTGACTTGTTTTTTTTTTATTAATGTTCTCATGCAAATTGTTTCATGTTAACAGTTTTATAGATCTCTGCAGTTGGCGGCAATTAATTAATTAAGTTTTGCATTTGCTTTAATTTAAATTGGGACGAAACGGGATTGCAACAAAAAAACAAAATTAATTCTATTAATGGGTTTTTCTGTTTTGCTTCTCGAATTCCAGAGAACCCGAGAGCGTACCAAGCACCAGCATCGACTGAACTTTGAGCGCCAGAACATAAACCCATAAACCCAAGATTATAATTCCCCAATTCAAGTTTTGAGTACAACAACAACAACAACAACAACAACAGAATGACCGATCGCTTGTACAGGTAAGTAGCACCTCCATTTGTACAAAGTCCGAATCCGTATCAATCAATAATTATGCAATTGGCAAATAATGCTCGTCATGCGTTCTACCAAATATTTGTAGTTCTTAAGTTTATAAACTGATTTCGCTGTGAACACAAAAACAACGAATTTCATAGTATTAAAATTCCTGGTACATTTGTCAGTAACTTGATCTTGCACAACAGTTTTTACTACCACATTCAAATTGATATAGACTTTTAAATGTATGAATTTAATTAAATTTAATTAAAGTACATATCTTTATCAAGCTAATGAAAATCGCATAAATGTGTGAATTATATATCGAAGGGAGAGATATTGAAAGATAATTAAATGCAAGCTTTATATATAGCAGCGAGACTTTTATGGTTATTATAGCTTATCTATAATTAAAATCATTGATTTAGCACTATGATAATTCAGAAAG
This sequence comes from Drosophila nigromelanica, assembly GCA_004149465.1. Taxonomy (NCBI): domain Eukaryota; kingdom Metazoa; phylum Arthropoda; class Insecta; order Diptera; family Drosophilidae; genus Drosophila; species Drosophila nigromelanica. The sequence goes on from SCDS01000685.1 coordinate 11,377, forward strand.
ATACATTAAACACAATCAGATTACTTATTATTTAAATAAAATAAAAACAATATTAAATATTATTATATTAAAATATTAAAACTCAAAAAAAATGAGTGAGAAAAATAGAGAGTGAGAGAAAAAAAGAATGAGTCGGAGGTAGAGAGAGAGAGGCAGATAAAAAGAGAGAGAGGAAAGGTGAGAGTAAGAAAGAGAGAGGAAGAGTGAGAGAGAGAGAGAGTGAGAGTGAGAGCGAGAGAGAGAGAGAGAGAAAGAGAAAGAGAGAGAAAGAGAGAGAGAGAGAAAGAGGTAGACGGAGTCTGAGTGAGAGAGAGAGAGAAAGAGAGAAAAACAGAGAGAGAGGGAGAGAGAGAAAGAGAGATAGAGAGTGAGAAAGAGAGAGAGCGAGAAACGGAGAGAAAGAGAGAGAGTGAGAGTGACAGCGAGAGCGAGAGAGTGAGAGTAAATGTGTTTGTGAGAGAGAGCGTAAATGTGAGAGACACATTAAGTCTGAGAGAGGGAGGGAGAGTAAGTTAGAAAGGAAGAGAGTAAGTAAGACATAGAGAGAAAGAGAGAGAGAAAGAGGAAGAAAGAGGGAGAGACAGAGAGAGAGAATGTAGATGAGAGAGAGAGAGAGAGAGAGAGAGAGAGCGACAGGGAAAGTGGGAGAGAGAGTAAGGGTGGAAAAGAGAGTAGATGTGTGAGAGAGAGAGAGAGAGTGTGTAAATGAAAGAGAGCAATTAAAAAATTGTTTAAAAATTATTAACAAAAAAAAAAATAACCAAAAAAATAAACAAAAAAAAAATATTAAACAAAACTATTTGAAAGCCTAGTCGTGCAGACATTACATGAATTCATGAGAATCGCATAGAGGGGTCATCTGCCCTAAGGCAAATTAAATTAACATAAATATGTAACAACTGGCTAACAGAAAGCTGTTAACTTACTCGAAACTGTTAAGTTACTAAAATGTTTTCAAGATCAGATCAATTGATTTATGAATCTATGAGCAGAGTATTGCACAGTCAGTTACTTACTTGATGTATGTTTGTTCGTTTCCCAAGCTGGCCCTCCGATGCTGGCATCGAGAATCCGGCGGCTGCCTACTACGCGGCCCAGTCGCAGCTCTATGCGACGGCCGTGCCGCCGACTGCTCTCTGTGCGGACTACAACAATAATTCGGTAGCTGGAGGCGGCGGCGGCTTGCGTTACTTTAACGGTGGACTGGCGGGGTATACGCCGCCGCCGGGTCTAGTGGCGCACAAGTTTACGGGCGGGCCGCCGATGCCCGGCCAGGTGGAGGTGTGCCAATATGCACACGCGAATGGCAGCGCCTCCTGCTACAATCGGAATCGCTATATGCCCTACAATCACAATCGGGCATGCGCGGCCGCTGCTGCGATGGCGGCGGTCACAGGTCATCCGCTGCAGCAGCAGCAGCCGCAGCAACAGCAGCAGCAACCGACGGCTGTTTATGGCGCCAGTTATCCGGCAACGTTTGCGCCCATCTATCAGCAGACAACGCCGCTGGCCACGCCCACTGCCTCAGTGGCCATTACGCCCAGCGTCAGCGTGTCGGCCACATCGGCTGGTGACTTCGGCTACGGCAGCGGGCTGATCAACACGATGGCGCCCAGTCTGCCGGTGGTGTCCGGTGCGCCGGTTCCCTGCTCGGGCGCCTCGACGATGTCGACGAACAGCGGCGCCAGCAGCGGACCAGTTGCGGGCGAGGCCAGCGGCGGACATGTGTACGCCAGCGTGAGCGATCCCAGCGATGCGGTCACACTGCAGATTACCAACCTGGACTACTCGCTGGACGAGGCCAGCCTGCGCAACTTCCTCATGAGCCAGCTGAAGCCCATCACGCCCGTCGTCTCGCTCAACTTCGAGGCCAGCTCCTACGCCAAGGTCACCGTGCCGGATCTCTACGTAAGTCTGTCCGGCAACCGCTCTGAGTCACCCCACCCAAAATAACCGCCAATCCAACAGTTCGCCAAGCTGGTGGTCTCCAACTTGCACCGCAAGAAGATCGGCCACAAACGGATGCTGGTCAGCTACACGCGCGACTCCTCGCTTACCGAGGTCAACACACTGCGCTGCCAGGTCGCCGGACTGTTAAAGGTCAATACAACTATATATATATTTACAAATATACTTATAGATACAGATATTGAAATAAATATAGACATAAATATAAATATGATATAGATTAGATATAGATAAAAATATAGTGGTAGATAAAGATAAAGAGATAGATGCAGATACAGCTAAGGATGAGTATATAGATACAGATAAAGATACAGATA